>JARBWK010000008.1:136339737-136483266 GCA_030556195.1 Anolis apletophallus | reverse complement strand
GCTTTGCAATATGTATTCTGGTTTTCACCATTGAAATTTTTACAGATTTGTACAACCAGCATGGCATATTGGCTTGGGTTTGGACTATGACTCTTGAGAGACCAAGGTTCAAATCCCCATTCAGTCATGGAAAGCCACATTTCTTGAGGAAGTTGATCTTTTCAGTTTCATAGAAAAGCACTGGTAAACCTCCTCTGAACAAGTCTTGCCAAGAAAACCCTATGCTGGGCTTTGCCTTAGAATTACAACAAGTTGGAAACAACTTGAGACACGCAGCAGCAAATGTACAGATCTTTCATGCCTGAATTAATGGTCTGCGCTCTGTTTGATCATTGGCCTAAGTCCGTTCGTTCGTTCCAGATAGAACTTGGTAAGTCAACATTTGAATCATTCCCATTGTTTCACTTAGGTCTACTGCATTTGGAACTAACAATTGGACGGAGGCCTTTGAGCTTAGGATGTGGGCATTCTGTTCTTCTATCAAGCTGTGGTTTGCCATGTCAGAAATATTAAAAATTAACTTTTGTTTAATTACAAAAATGTGAGTCGAGCACTGAAAGGGTTAAATGGATGCAATGACTCAGCAATGACTCAACAGGTGTGCCTGTTGCTTAGTAAAGTGTCAGTCTGAGAGAGATCTCAGTGTGAGAGAAGCCTCTCTGTGTGAGAGAACGCCTCAGTGGGAGGTGTCAGTGGTAGTAGGCTTCACTGTGGGAGAAAGCCTCAGAGTGTGAGCTAGGCCTTATTATGAAGCTCCAGTGTGAAGGCTGAATTTTATTTGTGTCATGGAAAATTTGTTCTTATAAATAGTGCAACTATATTATTTTGCTATTAAAAAGAAGAGATAACATTGGTCTGTGTGTTTTGTTCTTTTTATCACTTTGGGCTACTGGTGCCAGGTCACACTGCTGTTAATAAGTTACTCGGCTGTACATTTATGAGGAGGGTCTCTTGGTAATAAGCCCCCTCACCCAACATGCCGTTGCCACCCAGGCTTGTTTTATTCCACCATCTGATAAAAATGGCTGCCACTTCTCTTTGAAAACCCACAGCAAGATCTTAGAGGTCTAGGAAAGGGTCTCATAAGAACATAAGAACATAAGAAGAGCCATGATGAATCGGACCTCAGCCCATCTAGTCCAGCATCCTGTATCACACAGTGGCCCACCAGTTGTACACAGGGATCTCTAGCAGAAAGGAGGGCAAAACCCTCACCTGCTCCCGACCCCCACAACCAGGTACCCAGGGAAATCCTGCCTACCTCAACCAACTCCGAGGTGGCACTTGAATGTCCTTTTCAGTAACTACCGATACACTTGGTATCCATGAATCTGTCTAATCCTGCCTTGAAGTTGTCCAGGCTGACAGCTGTCACAACCTCTTCTGGAAGTGAGTTCCATAACCCAATGACCCTCTGGGTGAAGAAATATTTCCCTTTGTTAGTCCTAATTTTCCTACCTTGGAGCTTCAGGGAGTGCCCTCTAGTCCTAGTGTTTTGTGACAAAGAAAACAGTTTTTCTTTATTCACCTTTTCTATCCCATGCATGATTTTATACACTTCGATCAAGTCACCTCTTAAACGCCGTCTTTCAAGGCTGAAAAGACCAAGGCGTTGCAACCTGGTTTCATAAGGGAGCCGCTCCATCCCTTGGATCATTCTTGTTGCCCTTTTCTGTACCTTTTCCAGTTCCGTTATATCCTTCTTAAGGTGCGGAGACCAGAATTGTACACAGTACTCCAAATGTGGCCTTACCATCGATTTGTAGAGAGGTAATACAACAGTTGCTGACCTATTTTCAAAAGGCTTTTGACAAAGTCCCTCACCAAAGGCTCCTAAATAAGCTCTTCAGCCATGGAATCAGGGGACAGGTCTTGTCCTGGATTGGAACCTGGCTAAACTGTAGGAAACAAAGGGTGGTAATAAATGGACACTTCTCTGGGTGGAAAGAGGTGGGAAGTGGCGTACTGGTTCAGTTTTGGGTCCGTTACTTTTTAATTTATTCATTAATGATCTGGATGTAGGAGTGAATTCTGAGGTAGCAAAGTTTGCAGACGACACTAAATTGTTCAGGTAGTTAAAAATGAAACTGATTGTAAAGAGCTCCAGAAAGATCTCTCGAAATTGAGTGAATGGGCAACAAAGTGGCAAATGCATTTTAACCTAAACAAGTGTAAAGTCATGCACATCGGGGCAAAGAACCCCAAATACACTTATCAACTGATGGGGTCAAAGCTTTCCGAGACAAACCAGGAAAGGGATCTTGGGGTCTTGGTGGACAGCTCAATGAAGATGTCAACCCAGTGCGCTGCAGCAGTGAAAAAGCAAATTCTATGCTAGGCATGATCAGAAAGGGAATCGAAAATAGGTCAGCAAATGTTGTATTACCTCTCTACAAATCGATGGTAAGGCCACATTTGGAGTACTGTGTACAATTCTGGTCTCCGCACCTTAAGAAGGATATAACGGAACTGGAAAAGGTACAGAAAAGGGCAACAAGAATGATCCAAGGGATGGAGCGGCTCCCTTTATGAAACCAGGTTGCAACGCCTTGGTCTTTTCAGCCTTGAAAGACGGCGCTTAAGAGGTGACTTGATCGAAGTGTATAAAATCATGCATGGGATAGAAAAGGTGAATAAAGAAAAAATATTTTCTTTGTCACAAAACACTAGGACTAGGGGCACTCCCTGAAGCTCCAAGGTAGGAAAATTAGGACTAATAAAGGGAAATATTTCTTCACCCAGAGGGTCATTGGGTTATGGAACTCACTTCCAGAAGAGGTTGTGACAGCTGTCAGCCTGAACAACTTCAAGGCAGGATTAGACAGATTCATGGATACCAAGTGTATCGGTAGTTACTGAAAAGGACATTTAAGTGCCACCTCGGAGTTGGTTGAGGTAGGCAGGATTTCCCCTGGGTACTGGTTGTGGGGGTCGGGAGCAGGTCAGGGTTTTGCCCTCCCTTCTGCTCGAGGTCCCCGTGTACAACTGGTGGGCCACTGTGTGATACAGAATGCTGGACTAGATGGGCTGAGGTCCGATTCAGCATGGCTCTTCTTATGTTCTTATGTTCTTATTTTCGATTCCCTTTCTGATCATGCCAAGCATAGAATTTGCTTTTTTCACTGCTGCTGCGCACTGGGTTGACATCTTCATTGAGCTGTCCACCAAGACCCCAAGATCCCTTTCCTGGTTTGTCTCGGAAAGCTTTGACCCCATCAATTTGTAGGTGTAGTTGGTTCTTTGCCCCGATGTGCATGACTTTACACTTGTTTAGGTTAAAATGCATTTGCCACTTTGTTGCCCATTCACTCAATTTCGAGAGATCTTTCTGGAGCTCTTTACAATCAGTTTCATTTTTAACTACCCTGAACAATTTAGTGTCGTCTGCAAACTTTGCTACCTCAGAATTCGCTCCTACATCCAGATCATTAATGAATAAATTAAAAAGTAACGGACCCAAAACTGAACCTTGGGGTACGCCACTTCTCACCTCTTTCCACCCAGAGAAATGTCCGTTTATTACCACCCTTGTTTCCTACAGTTTAGCCAGGTTCCAATCCAGGACAAGACCTGTCCCCTGATTCCATGGCTGAAGAGCTTATTTAGGAGCCTTTGGTGAGGACTTTGTCAAAAGCCTTTTGAAAGTCAAGGTAAACAATATCAATTGGGTCCCCTTTATCTATGTGTTTATTTACACCCTCAAAGAATTCTAACAAGTTAGTAAGACATGATTTGCCTTTGCAGAAACCATGTTGATTTTCCTTCAGCAATGCCTGTTCTTCTATGTGCTTAGTAATTTTTTTTCTTTAATAATGGTTTCCATCACTTTGCCTGGAACTGAGGTTAGACTAACTGGCCTATAATTTCCTGGATCACCCCTGGATCCTTTCTTGAAGATCGGAGTTACATTTGCCTCCCTCCAGTCCTCGGGTACAGTGCCTGATCTTAGAGAAAGGTTATATATTTTGGCTAGAATTTCAGCAATTTCACACTTGAGTTCCTTAAGAACTCTGGGGTGGATGCCATCTGGCCCTGGTGATTTGTTGACATTTAGTTTAGTAAGGCATGTGAGAACATCTTCCTTGTTTATCTCTATCTGGTTTAATTCATTTAATTCCCTCCCTGAAAAACTGACTCAGCTGCAGGCATATGTTGTCTGTCCTCCTGTGTGAAAACGGAGGCAAAGAAGTCATTTAGCCGCTCAGCAATCTCCTTGTCTTCGCTGATTTTCCCTTTCTGACCATTGTCGTCGAGTGGCCCAACTGCTTTTCTAGTTGGGTTCCTGCTTCTGATGTACTTAAAGAAGTTTTTGTTGTTTTTTTAAATATTCTTTGCTATGTGTGCCTCAAAATCTCTCTTGGCTTTCCTGACTGTTGCTTTGCATTTAGTTTGCCAGAGCTTGTGTTCCTTTCTGTTCTCCTCGGTAGGAAGAGCCTTCCATTTCTTAAATGAGTTTTTCTTCTTTCCAATCACATCTTTTACTTCATTTGTAAGCCATACTGGTGTCCTTTTGGACTTTCCATGCCTCTTTCTTTTTATTGGAATGCATTTTAGTTCGGCCTGTTTTAAGGTATTTTTAAACAGTTTCCAAGCATTTTGGAGGGATTTGATTTTTTTTACTGCTCCTTTTAGTTTGTTCTTTACAATTTTTCTCATTTTGGTGAAATTCCCTTTGTGAAAGTTTAATGTCTCTGTGTTAGTTTTCACTGACAGTTTGCTATCCAAACTTACGTTTCTCCCAACAGAATAGATCCTTTACCTGTAGTCATCCCATGTAGTCATCCAGGAGCATATTATTTTACGCAACTGATAAAATCCTTGTGCCATTGCATGGCTATAATGGTACTTCCTAATCAAAGAAGGAACTTGGAATTGTAAATACGGAAGTAACTTCAGTCTCGTAGATGTCATCATGTTATGCCATTATTCCAAATTTAAACTTCTTCACATAAAAAAAAGATAAACCCAATGGTGACCTGCTTAAATCAGGGCAAGAATATTTCAGTTTTGGTGGATCTGCTGAAATGCCAGGATCCACCAGTCAGATTATTTATTTATCGTATCAGAAGCGAACCAAGAGTACAGTTGTAATGTATTTAAGAAACACAAGTTTAAAAACTTAACATTATACTAAATGTTCTTTGACTAGTAGCTGGACACTTCGAGTGCCTCTGGTGTTGCTATAAGAAGGTCCTCCACTGTGCACGTGGCAGGGCACAGGCTGCTTTGTAATCAGCGGTCTATGGTTTGCTCTTTTCCACACTCACATGTCGTGGATTCCACTTTGTGGTCTCAATTCTTGGCTCTGCATCTCATGGTGCCAGAGCGCAGTCTGTTCAGTGCCTTCCGAGTCACCTAGTCTTCTGTGTGCCCAGGAGGGAGTCTCTCATTCCGTATTAGCCATGCATAGGTTGAGGTTCCGGGTTTTAGCATTCCACTTGTGGACTCTTACTTGCTGAGGTGTTCCTGCAAGTATCTCTGTAGATCTTTTAAAACTATTTCTTGATTTAAGGTGTTGGCATGTTGGCTAATATCCGAATAGGGGATGGGCCAGAGATGTCACTGCCTAGGTCCTTTCGTTATTGGCTGCTACTTCTTGACAGATGTCAGGTGGTTCAATACCAGCTAAACAGTATAATTTCTCCAGTGGTGTAGGGCAGGGCTGCCCAGGAAGTCGATCGCGCTCGACCAGTCGAACCCGGGGCCAAAGGAGGTCAATCCCAGCCAGATGGGGTGCTTCTCAGAGGGGGCGGAGCCAGACCGCACCAAGCCTCGCCCCCTCCCCTGGCTTCAGCACTCCCAGCAGCTGCTCCAGGTTTGAGGAGGGCAGGGCCAAGCCAGCCTTGTGCTAGCTATGTCACCACTGTCTTGGCATTGCCATCCTCAAGCCTGGAGAAACTGCTGGGAGCTCCAAAGCCAGAGGGGAGGGGGCGGGGCTTGGTGCGGCCTAGCTTCGTCCCCTCTGGCCAAGCCCCGCCCCCTCCCCTCCCCAGTCTTGAGGAGGTAGGTAGATCTTTCTGACTTGGTTTTAATATAAGTAGCTCGCATGCTGAAAAAGTGTGGGCACCCCTGGTGTAGGGTGTAAACATCCTGTGATAATGTGGTATGTCTCATTAAGAGCCACATCCACTGTTTTAACATGGTGAGAGGTGTTCCACACTGGGCATCATATTCAGCAGCAGAGTAGCAAAGCGCAAGGGCAGATGTCTTCATTGTCAGATTCTTGCATTTGAATAGTAATTCATGAGTCAACACAAGATGTATTTTTGCAGTTTGAGATGACCTGCGGTGTGGCGTGCTTGACACCAGATGGCGCTGTTTCAAGACTGCTGAATGGAACCTGGGGGATTTCAGTTGAAAGTGACAGTTGGAATTTGATATCTGAGAGGATTAGACGTATGTTAAGAGAGGTAGCTGATGGTTGTGTTTTTAATGCTTAGCTGTATAGAATGATAAGCTCCAAGATAGATATTGTATATGTTCAGTAAGATATTTTTAAATACAATTCAATACAAAGTTTTTACTTACCATTTGAACTGAATTAGAGGTTTATTATTCACACTAACAGAGACTGATGCTTGAGCCTATGGGGGATTATTGTTATATTTTTGTTGCCTATCCGCAGTCACACAAACCCCTCGTCGAGATTCATTCTGTCTGGATGTGATCCCCAGGCAGTGCCCATCAGTTGTCATATGATATTGTTGCAAGCACCCACTTTTTGCTTGATGTTTAAGCAATCGCTTCTTGTAGGTCAGAGCACGGCCCAGGGTAACTCCTAGATATTTGGGTGTGCTGCAATGCTCCAGTGGGATTCCTTCCCAGGTAATCCTCAGATCTTGAGATGCTTGTATGTCCTTAATGTGAAAAGCACATGTTTATGTTTTAGATAGATTGCACTTTTCTAATGCAAGACATTAGAAAACAAGGTATCCATGAGCCCATTCTGAGCTAGGATTTTTATTAGGACCAGAACTGCGCTGAGTTCACAATACACCTACTCCAGCTTACTCCAAACTCTTGCATGTCGTCTGCTTATTGTGAAGGGTAGTTTTGTTTCTGCTGTTGTTAAAGAACTGGGAGTCAACACTTGATACTGAAAACCATCCTAAGATCCCACAGGAGAGAATAATACACTTTTTGCTCAACTCCACACACAACTGTAAAGATCTTGACACACTTTCCACACTGGCTATTACACATGGAAACTGATACAATATTTTTAGCATGTGATTTTTTATTATATATTATACAGCAGTGAGAGGGTAAAAAATTGGTATCGAAATCTGGGGGCAGAAGGAAGAGCACATGCTCTTTGGACTCACAACATCCATTGCATCATATGAAAAGCATATTTTGGGGTTTAACACAGAAGGATTAAAAAAGACCCTGATGAATCAGAAAAAAACACATGTAGGCATATTTCCCCAAAGATTTTAATACAGGAACTTCTTTAATATTTGGCAGTCCAAGACATGTGTTGTTGAAGGTTTTCATGGCCGAATCACTGGGTTGCTTTGAGTTTTCCGGGCTGTATGGCCATGTTCCAGAAGCATTCTCTCCTGATGTTTCACTCACAGGTGACCGCACAACCTCTGAGGATGCCTGCCATAGATGTGGGTGAAATGTCAGGAGAGAATGCTTCTGGAACATGGCCATACAGCTTGAAAAACGCACAGCAACCCTATCCAAGACATTTTAACCATTTCTTCTTTAACACAAGCCAGAGCTTTGCAAAGTAACTTTTTTGGACTGAAACTCTCAGAATTCCCTACACTGGGAATTGTAGTCCAAGTTCTGGGTCCCTTACAATAACCAGTTTCCATTCTTTCCTATCATGCTTCTAATTCCCTTAGAATGTATGGCGCTCCTATGGAAGAGAGGCAGATCCCATTTATCCAAACAACTCTTGGAAGCCATTCCTACACAAGTCCATCTCGTCTTTTTGCCCAAAAAAGGGTGAGCCAAAGAGTTCCTGTTGTTTATCTTCTCTTACAGTTGAGCCACTTTAGTGCTGAGATCATAAGTGCTTTCAAACAGCCCTGGAGGGATGAGCTCTCCCAACCAAACACTTGAATATACTGGGGCAAAAGAGCAAGATGCCCAAAAACAACAGGAAGCAAAGGGACATTTCTCATCTCCAATCTAAATGGCTTTACTTCAAAGTTGAGGAATTTGATCTTTATTGGACTGTAGTATCTGTGAACCATAGCCATAGCTGATTGTAATGGATGCCAATGGCACAATGGGTCAAACCCTTGTGCCGGCAGGAGTGAGCGCTTGTCTGTCAGCACCAGCCTCACCTTCAGGGACATGAGAGAAGCCTCCCACAGGATGGTAAAGCATCCAGGCATCTCCTGGGCAACGTCCTTGCAGACGGCCAATTCTCTCACACCAGGACCCATTTGCAGTTTCAAGTACCTTCTGACATGAAAAAAAGGAGATGCAGTCCAATAATCTATGGAAGGGCACCTCTCTTTGGTTTATGGCTTAAAGTAGACCTGAGAGTTGGGCTTGGATACTTCCCATTTTGCACTATGGAGCGCCCAATGGCACAGTGTGTTAAACCACTGAGCTGCTGAACTTGTTGACCAAAAGGTCGCCGGTTCAAATCTGGGGAGCGGCATGAGCTCCTGCTGTTAGCTCCAGCTTCTGGCAACCTACCGTAGCAGTTTGAAAACATGCAAATGTGAGTAGATCAATAGGTACTGCTCTGGTGGGAAGGTAACAGCACGCCATGTAGTCATGCTAGCCACATGACTTTGGAGGTGTCTATGGACAAAGCCGGCTCTTTTGGCTTAGAAATGGAAATGAGCACCAACCCCCAGAATTGGACACGACTGGGGGAAACCTTTACCTTTACTTTACTACTGGGCAGACTTGCAAAGGATTTTAAAAGAAGCAGGGGCAAGGCTTCATTTTGGCCCCACTTCCTCCCTGGATGGCACTGCCAGCTGGTCTCGTGAACGTGGCTTAAGGCACTGCCTCCTGTCTGAAGTGCTGGCATTACATGCAAGCGTGGCTTCAAAATGGCATGTGATGTGGTCGAGGCTAACTATTGGCTGCTCATGCTTTGGCAGGGGTTTGGCTCTTGAGTAGGGCAGAAGGAACAGGAATACCTTGCTCCATCCATCACTTTTGGTTTTGGAGGGGGAATTTTCTATTTTATTTTTGCACATGGCTCTTATCTACAGGTATGTTTTTGGCAATGGTGTTGGTGGCTTCTGTGGTGTGTGTTGAAGCCCCTAAGGCACAGGCCTCTCCCACGCAGGGCAGTGGGTATGGCTTGGTCAAAGATAGAGGGACCCATGGGTCCTCCCCTTTTTCCATGCTGGCAGTAGGCATGGCTTGGCCACAGCAAGAGCAAGGCACCTCTTGGTCACCCAAAGAGCTTGATGAAGCACGGGTGGCAGTAAGGCTTGTCGTTCTGCTCCTTGAAGGTGCCCTTGTTGAGCTGCTTGAGGCAGAAGGCACAGACAAAGTGCTCCGGGTGGAACTTGCGCGCCATGGCTGTTATGCACCGTCCGGTGATTGGTTTCTCGCAGCCTGAACAGAGCGATCCACGCTGCTTGTGGTAGTGGATCTCACAAAACGGGCGGCCGCCGTGCTCAAAAAAGCTGCCGTTCACAAAGGGAGTGTAGCACTCCTGCAGTAAGAAGAAATATGGAGTAGACAGGCATTTAAGAAAATGAAACATGTGCACACATACTATCTCCATGCATTTATTCTCTGCTCTGACAACTTTGCTACAGGAGTCCAGTGGTCGACAGGAAGAACAGAACTTTGTATCCTGAAAACTGGCAGTAATTTTTTTTTTGCAACACATCATCAGGACCTTCTGCATGTGACCCTTCCTTTGCATTTGTTTCAGTCATCAAAGCACATATTTAATTGATATAATTCATTATGTATTAAATGGGTTGTTGTGAGTTTTCCAAGCTGTATGGCTATGATGGCCATGTTCCAGAAGCATTCTCTCCTGACGTTTCCCCTGCATCTATGGCAGGCATCCTCAGAGGTTGTGAGGTCCGTTGGAAACTAGGAAAATGGGTATATATCTGTGGAGTGTCCAGGGTGGGAGAAAGAACTCTTTTCTGTGTGAGATAGGTGTAAATGTTGCAATTGGTCACCTTGATTAGCATTTAATGGTCTGGCAGTTTCAAGGTCTGGCTTCTTACTGCCATTATTTTAAAATATATATAAAATCATAACAGTAAATAAAGAACAGCACTCAAACACAGGGGAATTCCAGACAAGAAACAATCAGGGCCAGCTAATTACCTCCCAACAAAGGCAAATAAGAAGCCAGACCTTGAAAACTGCTAGGCTAGGCCATTAAATGCTAATCAAGGTGGCCATTGCAACATTCACACCTGCCTGAAGTGGGCAAGAGTTCTTTCTCCCACCCTGGACATGCCACAGATATATAATCCTCACTTGTTTAGTTTTCCACAAACTTCACAACCTTTGAGGATGCCTGCCATAGATATGGGTGATGTATAATCCCATTTTCCTAGTTCCAGCAGACCTCACAAACACTGGGGATGCCTGCCATAGATGCAGGTAAAACATCAGGAAAGAATGCTTCTGGAACATGGCCATACAGCCTGGAAAACTCACAACAACATTGTGTATTTACTTATCAATGTGAGAAATAAACACCTGTATGCAGGTAGGGCAAGTATGACTACAACACAGGAAGTATAACCGACAATGAGGTTAGAAAAATTGTGAGAATTTGAGCTTTAATTGTATACAGCATTTTGATATTCTAGTTGGTAGTTCCTCAGGCTTTGGTGATTTGAAGAAAAGTTTGGAAATAACACATTACTTGTGTTAAGTCACTTTCCCAATCTAAGGGAAACCCATTATCTTTGGCCAACACAGTAATGGAGGTGTGTGTGTGTGAGGGGATTTATAGTGCAACACATTGGCAAGGACTGCAGGTTGGGACTGTTGTAAACAAACTGGCTTGTAGTTCGTAACTCCCTCTGCCTCCCACAACACAGATTGCTTTTTGCCAAAACCAATGCAATTTGGGCTGCTTTCCAATCCTCTGGTAAGAACACTGGTTTCGGATAAGTTGCATAGTTTTGTTAGTGAATCAGCAACATCTTTAAGAATTCATCAGGTGATGCCAACTCAGACTGGCGACTTGTTAATCTTTAATTTGCAAATAAACTATAAGGTCTAAAGCTTTACCACATCATTTTGACTCTGCTCATCCTTCCCAGCCTCACAACCCTCACTGAAATAATATCATCAAAGATCATCAGGAATAATTATTTCATCTTTACACACTGTTCACCTCCTAATTTAATGCAACATGAGTTATGCTTGATTAGATCCAGAGTGTCAAAGTTACTTTTGGACAGCAATGCACAGAATCCTCCGGCTGGTATCATCTCTATGAATTATTCATTTACTGCTGCAGGTGAAGAAAGAGTAAAGAAGAGGCTGTTCTTCCTGGCTGAGTTAAGAAGGAGGGGAAGAGCTGGAGGAGAATTGCCAGAGATAAGAAATAAGACCACATTGAATACGGATTTACTTTGTCACAGTGGTGCAATGGGTTAAACCCATGTGCTGCTAAACTGAAGGTTATTTTATTATTATTATTATTTACGTACATCATTTATAATCCCCCCTTCTCACCCCGCAGGGAACTCAGGGCGGATCACAATGCACATATATAGGCAAACATTCAATGCCATTTGACATACAGCATATATAGACAGACAAAGAGGCAATTTAACATTCCAGCTTCTGGCCACCAGGAGGAGCTGTCGCATTCCTTCATTCTTTTTGTGTATCTCCGGGAGATTTTATGGCCTCGTAAATCAGTTAAATTTAGCCTCCCAACACAAGTGGTACCTAAATTTCCTACTTGACAGATGCAACTGTCTTTTGGGTTGCAAATGTCAACAACAAGCTACACAATTGGTCGAGAGCTCACCCCAACCCGGGCAGGCCTCGAACTCATGACCTTCTGGTCAGTAGAGATCTTATGCAGCTGACACCCAGCTAGCTGCGCCACATTCCCGGTGCATCTTGGCATTTTGAATCCACGGGATGGGGTGAGCTCCCACTGTTAGCCCTAGCTCTTGCCAATCTAGTGTTGTAGGTCGGCCTGTGATTGTGATGTTTATAATGGCGTTCATATTGATGTGGATGAGGGGCCTGGGGATGAGGGATTGTCCAGGCCAGAGTTAAGTTCTGAAGAGAGGCCTGAGCAAGGCCACATTCCTGAGAATGACCTTTTACCAGTTTACCCAAAGCAGCCACCTGAAGCTGATGCTGAGATTGAGGGAAAGTGGATAGAAACCTTGGATAGAAAGCAAATAAAGGGAGGACTTTCAGAATTTCAGGCATTCAAGTCATTTACAGCAAAAGAGAGATACCAAATCTTTATCTAGTGGGAAAGTGAGAAAAATGCTTTTCTCAGAGTTCTGGACTTTGGAAAGGTCTTATAATGATTCATGAGGGGCCAGGTCCTCAGTCGAGGCAACATGGTTAATTCAGGCTGGTTTCATTTTCAAATGCTCTCTATTCCATGTATCTTGTAATTTTTTACTTTGGAGTTTTGTTGCTTTGTTTCATGGTTTCAAGTTCATGGCTTCACTGATTTCAATGTATTAATGGACCTGGATTTTTGCTAAGCTCCTGGGTTATCTTGGACTTTGGCTTTTTGTTGTTTTACTGTTTTTACTGATTTGCCTACATATATTCTACAATAAACTGCTTGCTGATTTTATCAAAGCCAGTGTGGTGTTTCAAGTCAGAGGTGTTTCTGCTCTGGAGTATGACAGCTAGCAATTCAAAAATATGCAAATGTGAGTAGCTCAGTAATAGGCCTGTTTTTGAACTTCGGATACATCCGAAATTTGGATGTAATTCGGATGTTTTAGACTTTCGAAGCAATTCCGAAGAGAGTTAAGGAAACAGGAAGTGGATTCGCCATTCCGAAGTCTCCATCACCATATACTCGGAATATATTCGGATAGGGCTCGTATGTCATTTCCGCCTGTCCCATTGCGTTTAAAATGTTTTACATTTTTATTAATGTGTTAAATGTGTTTAATATTTTGTACCAGTGTGGCTAGTTTTGTTAGTATTAGCAGTCAGAAACGGAGGGAAAGGGAACCCCCCAAGTTTTGACTATGCCTTCTGCAGGTTTCCGCGCGTTGCGCAATCGCACACGCCATTAATGGAGCCATTCCAAATTTCGGAAGTACATCCGAATCAATTCCGAAAAAACTGCTGAAAACTTCGGAAGTCTATCAGATACGAGGTGCCAGTGCCCTCTACATCCGAAGCGAGTTTTGAAGCCGTTTTTTCCATGATAAAACAGGCCTATTCCATAGGTACCGCTTTGGCAGGAAAAGGCACACACACAAACAAGATTCTCCAAGCAGTCATGCTTGCCACACAACCAGGAGGTGTCTACTGACAATGAAGGCTTGTCGGCTTGGAAATGGAGAAGGGTACCTCCCCCAGAGCCAAAGATGGGTACCGCTTCCAGAGCTGGAAATGAAAGGAGAAGCCTTTGCCTTTGTATTTATGTCTCATTGTATTTCATTGTAACAAGGCATTGAATGTGTCTGCTTATATGTTGTAATCTGCTTTGAATCCCCTCTGGGAGAAGGGTCGAATATAAATAAAGATGATGATAATAATAATAATACCCAGATATTGTCTGATTTTGGAAGCTAAGCAGAGTCAGGCCTAGCTAATACTGGGAAGGGGACTGCCAATGCCTGGTGCTGCAGGCTCTGTTTCAGGGGAAGGCAGTGCAAACCACCTCTGAATATTCCTTACCTAAGAAAACACTATGGCATTCATTGTGTCATCGTAAGTCAACTGGCAAGCTGAAGGCAGACACACACTTAGGAAGTGACACAAGGTTACATTCCTTAGGCTGGAATTTGTACCAGGGGGTGGTCAATCTTGATATCAGTCCTGGGAATGCATATGCTTACCCTGCAGACAAAGCACTCTGGATGCCACAGGGCATTGAGAGCCGAGATGTAGTTCTCCAGTATGGCCTGGTTGCATCCCTGGCAGCGGGTGGAGAAGAGTTCGTAGAAGTCTTGGCGGCAATACTGCTTCCCATCCTTCTCATGAAAGCCTGTGACATCAAAGTAAAAAGATAGTGAACAAAAAGAATCGAGTTTGGTGGTGTCTTGTAAGATGTGGATGGATCTTCCATGCCCCCCACCCTCACCTCCCCTCCTTGGAGAAATGAACCTTAAGAAGAAAGGCTTAATTTATGAGCCACGAGCCTTGAGCCAATGAGACGTTCCCCTCTAAAACTTAATTGCTCTTTTGGGGCAGAAGAAGGAAGGCCTGTGAGGGAATAAGGTTCTCATAGCCCTAAAATAGGAGGGCAGTTCCCCACCACTACCACACACACATATTAGTGGAGCTGAATCTTGCATCTGACATGTCACTTCTTGTTTCAATTTTGACCAATTTCTTATCAGAATTTGGAAGATTTGGATAGTTGAATGGGAAGCAAAAATGCCACAAGTGGGGGCATTTTCAAAGAAAAATCACGCCTATAAATTATGGGGTTGGGAAGTGCCCTTGGGGCCATATGCAGCCTGTCTGTATTTTCTTCACTTTCTAATACAATGGTTCCCAACCTCTTTTTTTGACCAGGGCCACTTGACCAGGGACCACTTTGAACGGGGACCACTTTTCAACATTAGTACCAAAAGGGTTACAAATCAGTTTTTGGTAAACTTTAGATTCAATTTGGTTATTTAGGGTGCTGATTCAGAAAACTGCATTGGATAGACTACATCAGCTCTAGCTTCTGACGTAGAACGTATGCCATCCAGTAGTCACCATCTCCTCTCCCACAGAAAACTGTATTTAATAATCTAGAGCTAATGTGGTCTACCCAAAGCAATTTTCTGAATTGGCACCCCAAATAACCCCAAGAACAGGCCTAAAGATGAAGACACCAAGGCGCCCATGCTTCCAGGCGCCACATGGAACGGTTCCACTCAGGGGGAGGGAGGGAGGAGGAGAAGCAGTAGTTAGGAGGCTTGTTTTTGCGACTTTCATGGGTAGTCAGGCTCTCCCCTCCCAACATCCCTGTTGCCTCAACACTACAAGAGGGTTTTGCAAGACCAGTCGCTCTTATGTAGTAATGGTGAGACCTCGGACCATATTTTAGTTCTTGGGGACCTCTGGTGGTTCATGGACCACATGTTGGGAACCACTGTAAATCTAATCCCTACTTCACATTGGCTCTTGCAAACAATTGGGCATGAAGTGGAAGAACCAGCATGGAGTAGTGGTTGAGTGTTGGACTATGACCAGGGTTCAAATCCACACTCAGCCATGGAAATTCACGGGATGGCTTTGGGCAAGGCACTCTCTCTCTCAAAGGCAAGACACCTCTAAAGAAATCTTGCTAAGAAAGCCATGTGATAGGGTCACCATAAATCATAAACAGTGTGAAGGTACACACCAACAAACTTAACATATAATGTATAAATAGGTCTGACTTTTTTAAATTTCTCAGTCCACTAGTAGGTATTGGCAAATTGTTACCCAAATCCTACATAATAGCCAAATGGCTAGGAGCTCCCGGTGGTGCAGTTGGTTAAACCATTGTGCCAACAGGACTGCTGATCTGAAGGTTGCCTACTCAAATCCAGGGAGAGTGCGGATGAGCTCCCTTTGTCAGCTCTAGCTCCCCATGCGGGGAGATGAGGAAGCCTCCCACAAGGATGGTAAAACATTTAAAAAATCCAGGCATCCCCTGGGCAACGTCCTTGCAGAAGGCCAATTCTCTCATACCAGAAGCAACTTGCAGTTTCTCAAGTTGCTCCTGACACACACACACACAAAAGCCGAATGGCTACGTTTACAGCCATAACATTTGCTAGTCCCTAAAATAAGCATAAAAGCAAGCATGAAGACAAAGCAAATCATGTTTCCTGGGTACTTGTGGGAGTGTAATTCTCCAAATTCTAAAACAATGCACTTACTATTGGGGCACCATGTTTTAGAATAAAACTATGTGCAAGAAATAGAATTTTTGGTACTGGCTGTTGCCATCTTGTTGAATTTTGGCAATGGTGGAGGGATTCTAATCTGACTTTTGGATCCACTAACATTGGCCATCCCTGTAACATCCCAAAAAAGCCTTGTGTGCATTCATACAAAAGCTCATGTCACTTGTTTTCCTTTCCTTTTTTGAGTTTCAGGTTAAAATGGAGAAAGCCCTTTGCACTTACCTTCCTCCCCAAAGGGCCGCCCACATTTGACGCAGCAGAAATGCTCGGGGTGCCAGTTCTTATCCAGTGCAGTCACCATTTTCTGAATGAGTCAGATGGATGTTTGGGGAAGGAGAGGGGAAAACACAGTGTCTGTGAGGAACCAGCAATTTGCTGACAATGCACCAAACAGGATGCTACAGTTATGCGTGTCCCAGGCTTGTCCCCTTTTGCCTATTCTTGTTTCTTATGCCAGCTCTTTATCGTGGATTTTTGTCTATTACCACTTGGCACTACATTCTGAGGTTTGTAGCTGCCCTTCTTGGGCTGGATGCAGAGAGGTAAAACTTACACACAGTTTCTTTACTATTCATTATACTTTACTAGCTTGGGTACCCGGTGTTGCCCAGGTTATTTGAAAAAGTCAAATTTTAATTGTACAAAACGCATAAGGTTGTGGGTGAACTATGTCTCACATCATGCCAGGTTAATTCCAAGAAACTCACATCAGTACTTAAAAGTTTGTTATGTTGGGCAAGTTTGCTCTAGATGCATCATTGGTGTGATTCAGTGTGACCTCTGGCTGTAGGGTAAATTACAACTCCCTCAAACCTCTCTAGTAGGTTGAGTTAGTCATGGAGGTTCTGTGTGCCAAGTTAGGTCCGAGTCCATCATCGGTGGAGGTCACAGTTTCTCTGGTTGTGGATGAACTACAACTCCCTGAAATGAAGTTCAGTTCCCCAACCCCTACAGTAATCAAATGTCAACATATCAGGTATGTGTGCCAAGTTTGGTCCAGATCCATCAGTGTTTGTGCTCTCTATACATACTGTAGGTGAACTGCAACTCCCCCAAATCAAAGTGAATTTTCTCCCCAAAAAACCCCTCCAATATTTTTTGCTGGTCATGGGGGCTCTGTGTGCCAAGTTTGGTCCAAGTTTGGTGGAGTTCAGAGTCTTCATTGATTGCAGGTGAACTATACATCCCAGTACCTGAAACTCCTATAAATCATGGTATATTCTCCCTAAACCCCTCCAGTATGTTCAGTTGCTGATCAGTTCTTATGTCTGCTGTGTGTCATCAAAAATAATAGGAAAGGGTTAAGGGAGAGGCAACGGGCATGGTCATGCAAATTCCACACCAATGGAGAGAGTACAAAACACTGGGATGTCTGTGGTGGAGGAAACACATAAAATCTAGGATGAAATGTTCCCCGTATGAAAGCATTCACTTGGGTGGTGGGCAGTATGTTGTTTGTGGAGGACACTGGCAGGATTGTACATGTTCACGGCTCTCACTGTAACCTGCAATGTTATTGGAGAGAGGGCCTTTGGTGGCTTCTCATAAGCGGGGATCATAGCAGTTTGTGGAGGCAGGAGCTTGTCTGTGTAAGTGGACACCCCAGCCACATACACACATACATATCTTCACTTTTATTATGTGTATAGAGATTGACTAGAACTTGGGGCTGGCAACAGCAGACCACCTTCTCCCTCTACCCATCCACCCCAAGTACCTTGGTGCAATATATTTAATGGAAAGAATAAAAAGGTTTGAAATAAACCAAGATACCCTACAGTAAACTCCCGATTCACAAAGTTAGTTTAAATATTAAGTTTGCTCAAAGCTGCACTGGGTTACAAGGCTCAGGTGAGGACCACTCACATCGAGGATGGGTTCATTGCAAAGGCCACAGCGGGGGGAGAAGAGCTGGAAGTAATCCCTCTCACAGTAAGGAGCACCATCTTTCTCGAAAAAATTGCTGCCTCCCATCTCCTTCTGGCAGTGGCTGCAGACAAAATGTTCTGGGTGCCAGGTGCTGCCCAGGGCTGTTACCACCTGGACAAGGGGAGATGTCAGAACAGATCAGGTTAAGCAGGGAAAGAATAGACACGTCGGATTCCACATACTATTGACAATGACAATCCAACTTACTAGCATCCTCTACTTTCTTACTAAGGTCCCTGGGAGACTCTTTCCCTCTTTATCCCAAGTTTCTGTGTGCCCATTTTTACTTCATGCACATCCAGTGAGGTAGACTTAGGTTGAGATATGGTAGCTATGCCCAAGACATGTTGTAGACCAGGGCTGTCCAACTGGCGGCCCGGGGGCTGTATATGGCCCCCAGCCCTTCCCCACGGCCCCCTACCCTCCTGCAAGATATCTGCTTTTAAGATTTTAAAAAATATTTTTTATTATTTTTTTGAATATTTTTTTGAATATTTGTTTCGTGGCGGGGGGGTGAGGGGCAGGGCAGGGAGGAGGAGCAGGCTCCCTCCCTCCTCCTCCTACTTCCCTCCCTCCCCCCTCTCTCTCTCCCTCCCTCCTTCTCTCTCTCTTTCCCCCTTTCATTCCTTCCCCCTTCCACCACCTGAACAAAGAGGGAAGGAGAGAGGGAGTGCACCGAGTGAGAGGGGGCGTGGCCAGAGTGAAAAAGGGGCGGACCGAGTTTGGGGCGCGCGGGGGGGGGTGCTCATCGATTCCCTTTCTGGCTTCCTCCTCTTCTGAGGATTCGTGCCAAGTTTGGTCCTGATCCATCATTATTTGAGTCCACAGTGCTCTCTGGATGGAGGAGAACTACAACTCCCAAACTCAAGGTTCAGTACTTTCTGTTGCTCTCATGAGAGTTAGGGCTGCCAAGTTTGATTCAAAATGGCTGAGGAATGCTTTGATTGTGTTTTCCCCTTATGGCAGAAGGAGGTAGGACTGGATGGCCCTTGGAGGTCTCCTATTCTAGGAACCCATTGTAATTAATATTATTATTATTATCATCATCATCATCAGAGGCTGAATGGCCATCTGTGAGGAATGCTTTGATTGTGTTTTCCCCTTATAGCAGAAGGAGGTAGGACTGGATGGCCCTTGGAGGTCTCCTATTCTAGGAACCCATTGTAATTAATATTATTATTATCATCATCATCAGAGGCTGAATGGCCATCTGTGAGGAATGCTTTGATTGTGTTTTCCCCTTATAGCAGAAGGAGGTAGGACTGGATGGCCCTTGGAGGTCTCCTATTCTAGGAACCCATTGTAATTAATATTATTATTATTATCATCATCATCAGAGGCTGAATGGCCATCTGTGAGGAATGCTTTGATTGTGTTTTCCCTTATAGCAGAAGGAGGTAGGACTGGATGGCCCTTGGAGGTCTCCTATTCTAGGAACCCATTGTAATTAATATTAATATCATCATCATCATCAGAGGCTGAATGGCCATCTGTGAGGAATGCTTTGATTGTATTTTCCCCTTATGGCAGAAGGAGGTAGGACTGGATGGCCCTTGGAGGTCTCCTATTCTAGGAGCCCATTGTAATTATTATTATTATTATCATCATCATCATCAGAGGCTGAATGGCCATCTGTGAGGAATGCTTTGATTGTATTTTCCCCTTATGGCAGAAGAAGATTGGACTGGATGGCCCTGGATGGCCCTGGGAGGTCTCCTACTCCAGGAACCTGTTGTTGTTATTATTATTATTATTATTAGCAGAGGCAGAATGAATATTATGCCTTATCATTCAGGGTTATAGGCTGTGTGGAAGGGCCCTGGCTTCTTATTTGACTTCCTTTCCACACATCTGAATAAAATCCCATGTTATTTGCTTTAAACAAGATTATATGAGTGTGGACTCCGATAATCCAGTTCAAAGCAGGTATTCTGGGTTATATGGCTGTGTGGAAGGGCCCTGAGTCCACACTGCAATATAATCCAGTTCAAAGCAGGTTTTGTGGGGTTTCCTGCCTGGATATTCTGGGTTATATGGCTATGTGAAGGGCCCTGAGTCCACACTGCAATATAATCCAGTTCAAAGCAGGGACTGGGACTTGAGACTGGGATTTTGGTGTTCATCTCTATCTCCAAGTCAAAGCCCCAGTGTCGTCCACAGACACCTCCAAGGCGGGGGCAGAGCTGGGGAGGGGGCGGAGCTGGGGGCGGGGCAGGGGTGGAGCCGGGGAGGGGGCAGAGCCGGGGCGGAGGCAGACCCTTCGGCCCCCCAGGTCATCAGTAACCGGAATTCCGGCCACAGGTCCGGTAGAAGTTGGACAGCCCTGTTGTAGACTTCATTGTAATTTCTGACTTATGGCATATTTCTGTAACAGAGATTTCTGAGGTTGAGTGGCCATGAGTTGTCTAAGATCACTCACTAAGTTTTCATGATTGAGCAGGGACTTGAACCCTGGTCTTCAGAGCCATAGTCCAAAGTCCATGCTATAGCAAAGTGATCTTCATAGAATCGTAGAATCCTTGAGTTGAAAGAGACCTCGTAGGTCATCGCATTCAAAGAACTCCTGAATGTGATTTTCCTGCTTCTTGGTAGGGGGTTGGACTAGATGGCCCACGTCTCTTCCAACTCTATGATTCTATGAAGACCACTTTGGTATAGCATGGACTATGACTCTGGAGACCAAGGTACCTGCTCAACCATAAAAACTTATGTGATCTTAGACAACTCATGGCCACTCAACCTCAAAAAAACTCTGTTACAGAAATATGCCATAAGTCAGAAATGCCCAACTAAAAGACTGACTGGAGGCCAAATACCAACCATGGCTATGCAGTGGTAAAATAAAACTAAAATATTGGGGGGGGGGGGGGGAGAAAAAAGGAAGATTCCAGTAAGGCAACAGGATGCCAAATGGACTTGACATAACTCGAAAATGGGCAGTAACCTACAAATTCACCCTGTGACATCATTAATAAGAAAGTCTGCAGAAACTATGAGAGGCTGCAGCCATTTGTTTTATGCTTGAGCCAACTGGGAAGGGCAAGCTTCCACTTTTTCCTCTTTTTTTCATTGAGAACAAACTACTTTTGCACTTTTGACCTTACTTTGTGGTTATTAAAACAACAGGAAAAGTGGATGGAAGAGTGAGAAACTGGGGCATTTTAAAAGCAGGTGAAAAGTGGGATGGAAGAGATTCAAATGGGAATGTCTCTGACAGATTAGAGTAGTTGGAGGGTATGTCCTCCACATCAGAAGTGCTCACCTGCCCTGCAATGGGTTTTTGACAGGAAGCACACAGCCCTTTGGCTGTGGTGGAGATCCCTTGGCGGCTGAGATCTGACTCCAGCATCACAAGCATGCTGTCCAGATTCCCACTTGGTTGAGCTGGAGACATCTGCGGTGATGCAGCAGGAGAGCTGGGGGAAATGGATGAGACCACCGGTAGCTGGGCCGAGGACATGCGGGCAGGAGCAGGAGGTGGTGATACCGTTGTGATGGTGGAAGAAGCTCCTGGGAGCTAAAACATAAAGGACCACACATCAGAAATGTTTAAGAGTAGAGTCTAGAATGGTTCTTTTTTCTAGACCACTACTCTACCATGCTGGATGAAGGATTCTGGGGATCCAGGATCATTCTGAAGGAGATCTATGTCATTTTCTAGGCTTTTTACTTTGACAGTATTTATTACAACAGTCTTTATCCTAAAGATAAACAACAATAGAGCATAAGAGAAACTCTGGAAAATTCCTATTTTTTCTATTTGGAAAATTTTTCTAAATTTATGGAGCAAAGTAGTAGTAATAATAATAATAATAATAATAATACTTTATTTATATTCTGCCCTATCTTCCTGAGGGGACTCCGGACAGATTACAGTACACACATACGGCTAACATTCAATGCCGCTATACAATTAACAAAGACTGTCAGTACATAAACAGAAGTACAGGATGTGCATCTCTTTCCATCTCTGGCATCTGAGGGCTATGCTCAACTCTGGCCATTGGGGGTGGGCTGTTGCTCCATCTTCCATGCTGAGGAGCTTTCTTGTCTTTAGATGCTCTCTGGATCGAATCACCAGCATGTCCGCATAGGCACCTATTATTACCTCCCCGCCAAAGCAGTACCTATTTATCTACTCGCATTACTGTTTTCAAACTGCTAGGTGAGCAGAAGCTGGGCTGATAGTTGGGAGCTCATCCCAACCTGGACTTGAACTGTCAACTTTTTGATCGGCAAGATTTTCTGCAGCTGACAGATTAACCCACTGTGCTAAAGTACTAGCATTCACCAGATGTTACTATGGAGGAATGAGGAAATTCCTGAAGAAGATACTTCTCCAGTAATCTTGTAGGTTTTCTAATGAGAATCCATGATAATTTTTAATGGAAGTCATTCATTTCAGTAGAGTCCACTATTATCCACTGTTTCCTGTTTTCACTCTAAGTTCAGAAACATATCCCCCACAGCAACCCAAAACCAACACTTACATTGCTCTGGACCCGGAAATCCGACAGAGAGGCCATGAGCTTGTCCAGCTCCAAGGTGGCAGATGTGGCAGATGGCTTTGCAGATGGAGGCGCCACTGACCTGTGAATAAGGTTACACCATCAGAGGTGTTTGAAGATAAAGAAACAAGCTGACATGGTTCACTCAATAGCAATCTGATTCTTAGCAATATATATATTGAAGGGGCAGTCTGTCCAGTCTAGGTTTACGAGATATGCTTTGAGTTGGAGTCCTGCTTTTGTAATCAGCAATCAAGAGATGGATTCCAGGCAGCATGGAGTTTTAGCATGGAGTTCTAGTGACGATAGACTTCCCTAGTGACGATAGACTTACCGAGACAGAGAATCGATAGAATCTTCCGACCTGTCTTTATTCTTGTCCCCACTTGGGTTTTTGTTGGATGGGAACTGGGACATTATTTCATCTAGAAGGAAAAGCAGTGAAGAAGAAAGAGAGATATCTGTTAGACCCTGCCATTCCATATTCTTGCCGTTAGAGGACAGCAATGTTGTGATTCAAAGGGCAAGAAAGGCACTGACAAGCTGTATTTTACTCCCAGATGTACTTTCAGTACCAAGAAGCTCAGCAGTGAAACATGTGGACCAATAATAAAATAGCAGGGGTGCAGAAGATACCACTGAGTTGCAAAAAAGCATTATCTAGCATGAGACTAACTACTTATCACACTAGAACAGGGGTCAGGAACCTTTTTGACTCAGAGAGCCATAAAAGCAAAATATTTAGACATTTATTTCAGTGAGAGCCATATACTGTAATATATAATATATTTTAAGATCGAATTCAACTAAATGTGAGTATATATGTACATACTATGAGAAAAGGATTTCCCCAGCAGAATGACAGGACACCTCAGACCTGACTCTGCAAAAGGCATGCTCAGGACTCTGGGAAGGAAGAGAAGACGGAAGGAAGGGGGAAAGAAAGAAAGAAAGAAACAATAAAGGAAGGAGGGGGAGAGGAAGAAAGAGAAGAAGAAGGAACTGTGGAAAAGGAAGAAAAGAAAAGCAGGAGAGAGACAAGGAGGGGAAAAGAAAGAAGGAAATGGGAAGGGAGAAAGGAAAGGGTGGGGAAAAGAAAGGAAAGGGAGTGAGGAAAAAGTAAAATAATGAAGGGGAAAGAAGAAAATAAAGAAGGGGAGAGAGAGGGAAGTGAAAAGAAAGGAAGGAGAAGGAAATGAAGACTTGGGGGGAAAGAATAGAAAAGGAAGAGGGGGAGAATGGAGGAAAGAAGGAAGGAGAGAAGGAAAGCGTGAAGGGGAGAAAGAGAGGAAGGAAGGAAGGAAGGAAGGAAGGAAGGAAGGAAGGAAGGAAGGAAGGAATGGAGGAAAGAAGGAAGGGGAGAGAGGGAGGGAAAAGGAAGGAGAGAAGGAGAAGGAAAGGGTGAAGGGGAGGAAGGAGGGAAGGAAGGAAGAGGGAGAGCCAGGTGCAATCATGAAAAGAGCCACATCTGGCTCCCGAGCCGTAGGTTCCCTACCCCTGCACTAGAGGATGAATCCACTTTAAATCCGGTTTCTGCCTCTTGCAGAATTCTGGGGTTTGTAGTTTAGGGTGGAGCCTTGAACAGATTCACTAAATTACAAACCCCAGAATTCTGCAGGAGGCAGAAACCAGATTGAAAGTGGATTCATTCTCTAGTGACACGAGGTCCTATAGGATATCCCAAGTCAGAATTATCCAATTTCATCTGGAATTTTGACTTAAAATCATAGAAGTGGAAGAATCACAGAATTGGAAAAAATCTCAAGGGCCATCCAGTCCTATTCAGTTCTGCCATGCAAGAATATACAATCGAAACACTCCCAACAGATGGCCGTCCAGCCAAAGAAGAACCTCCAAAGAAGAAGACTTCAACAGATTCCAAGAAGGCAGAGCATTCCACTGTCAAACCGCTGTCATTGTCAGAAAGTTCTTCTTAATGTTTAGGTGGAATGTCTTTTTTCTGCAATTTGAATCACTTCCTCCATGTCCTAGTCTCTGGAGCAGAAGAGAACAAGTTTGCTCCCTCCTCAATATGATTTCTTTTCAAGTATTTAAACATGACTTTCGTATCTCCTCTCATCCTTGTCCTCTCCTTATCTTATCTTATTTATTTATTTACTTTATTTATATTCCGCTCTTCTCACCCCGAAGGGGACTCAGAGCAGATTACAGTACACATACTTAGCAGACAATCCCTGCCGTTTCCAACATACACACATATAGACGAACAGAGGCAAACTCTGGCCACCAAGGGGAGCTGATGCACTCCTCATCTCTCAGTGTTCCCAGCATCCCTTGTTGTTTCTTCCACATTCCTCAGCGTTCCTGGAGTTCTTTAATGGCCTCATAATTCAGTCAAAATTTGCCTCCCCACCTAATGTGGTACCTCTATCTCCTACTTGACAGATGCAACTGTCTTTCAGGCTGCAAAGGTCAACCGCAGGCTACACTTAAAGGTCGAGCACCCACCTTGACCCGGGCAGTCCTCAAACTCATTACCTATTGGTCAGAGAGATCTTATGCAGCTGACACTTAGCCAGCTGCGCCACATTCCCGCTGCTAAGCGAAACGTATGGAGTTCCCTAAGCTAGTCCTCCAAGCGAAACGTATGGAGCTCCCTAAGCTAGTCCTCACAGGGATTGTCCCTGCCTAATTGGAAGAGCTGGAATATGCAACCACTTCAACCAAAACGGAAAACAGTAAACTAGTCTGGACAAGTGACATGCATAATTCCGTTCCAATAGAGGGGAACAGCGAGCAATCTCAGGAGGAAAATCAGTTTATCATTTCCGACTCCCACATCTGGTGCCCGAAGCACTTGTGTCTCACACTACCTTAAGGCTGGGCCAGTGGAAGAACACATGTGGAAGCACAAATGAATTTCTCATTCAAATTTCTTAAAACTAAAGACAGCCTTTCCAGCCTGAGGACTGGCAGCCCCATGCACATCACCGGACACAGCTTCTAAGCAGGCTTAAGTGAAGAATGCCTAATTTTAGAAACAAAGAGCCAGTAAAACAACACAACGACAATATGCTCCACTACAGGAAATAGCAAAGGCCCACGGGAGCACACAAGGTTGCTGTTTCCAAATAAAGGAGAGATCTAGAAAAAAGTGAATGCAGAACACAGCAAACTTGGCTGCCATGAGGAGGGGTAGACCAACCCGTGGGCAGCTGATACTGGGTATTATAAAACGGTAGCAAATTATCTTTTTATTTATTATTGGAGTCAGGGAAAGATAGCTATGCAATCTGGGTGTCATCGTGACTTTAACAAAAAACTTTTTGAAACTACACAATCCCTTAGTTATGCGAATCAGAGAGTTGTCCAAAACTAAGCTTTTGCATACTCTAAATCAGTGTTTCTCAATCTTCTTAATGTCGCAACCCCTTAATTTATTTATTTATTTATTTACATTATTTATACCCCTCCCATATTAGCCCGAAGGCGACTCAGGGCAGTGAACAATAGGCACAATTCGATGCCAGTTAAAACATACATCAATAGAATAAAAACATATCCTTACAATATCTAAAAACATCAAAACATCAAAAACAAAGACAATAAAGATTTAATTTTTTTTAAAGGCTATGTCGTCATATTCTGTCTGTTATCCATACAGTTCCTCATTTTGTAGTGACCCCCGGACCATAAAATTATTTTCATTGCTACTTTGTAACTGTAATTTTGCTGCTGTTCTGAATCATAATGTAAATATCTGATATGCAGGATGTATTCACTGGACCACATTTGGCACAAATAACCAATATGACCAAATTTGAATACTGGTGTGGTTTGCAGCGGGAATTGATATTTTCATTTGGGAATTGTAGTTGCTGGGATTTACAGTTCACCTACAATCAAAGAGCATTCTGGACTACACCAATGATGGAATTAAACCAAACTTGGCACACAGAACTCCCATGACCAACAGAAAATACTGGAAAGGGTTTGGTGGGCATTGACCTTGAGTGTTGCAGTTGTCGTTCACTTACTTCAAGAGAGCACTGGGGACTCAGTGATGGATCTGGACCAAACTTGGCACAAATACTCAATATGCCCAAATGTGAACACTTGTGGATTTGGGGGGGGATAGACCTTGACACTTGGGAGTTATAGTTGCTGGGATTTATAGTTCACCTACAAACCAAGAATGTTCTGAACCCCACCAACGATAGAAATGGGCCAAACTTTCCACACAGAACCCTCATGTCTTGAAGGGACTTGCTGGCACGAACCTCCCTCTAGCCTCACATGCTCTCCCTCGCCCGCATATGTGTACCACACTGTCATGTGCCAAGCACACCTGCTCTCCCCTCCCTTGCTTGGAGTCTCAGAAACAACCCTCCCCTTGACTGAGAGGCCAGTCAATCACAGCGGAGGAGGACTTTTGGTGGGAGGATTTGCCGTCTGTTTCCAAAAAGGAAGAGAAGGACAGATGGAGAGATCTTCGGTCGTCTCTGTTTTCTGATGGTCTTTGGCAACCCTCTGAAACCCCCCTTAAGACCCCCCTCCAGAGGTCCCGACCCCCAGGTTGAGAAACATTACTCTAAATAGAAGTCCCCATCTACTGTTCTGTCTCTGGTGGCAAATCATTTTCGGACAGTCCAGGTACCAAGTGCACCAAGAATGTCTCAGGCAGGTGAGCAAAGGAAAGGAACAAAGAAGTGTTTCCATTACCATAATACCAAGCAAGGAGTAAACTCCAGCAGACTTTACTTGAGTCCCAGCAGATAAGCAGTCAGCTTCAGGATGACCTTGGGGTCTAAGCCATGCCACTGAATTGTTCAAACAGGGGTAGATTCTTTGAAACGCTTCCGAGGTTGCAACTCCCATTAACCTCTGCCAGCATGGCCAATGGTGAGCAATGATGAGATCTGCAGGCCAACAACATCTGCAGGGCCACAAGGTGCCAACCCCTGGTTTGACACAAAACTCTGAAAATGCTGAACAAAGGTAAACATTGCTTATGGTCTCCAAGAATCTGAGACTGAAAGGAAACCACTACACGTATAATGGTGGCAGTGGTTGTTCCTGTCGCTGTTGTTCCACCACTTCTCCAAGATGGAGGCTCAAGGCAGTCAACAAATCCAAATGATTTCAAGGAATTATTATTATTATTATCTGCATTTCTATACCGCTTTTCTCACCCCAGGGGGGACTCAAAGCGGTTTACAAGATAATAAATGAAATAAATAAATACATTCAATGCCTCACATAAATATCACATATCTAAATCAACATAGAAAGTTGACATAAAACAAAGTTAAATGCTGCAAAGGCAGTTTCCAGAGAGGCTTTTTTGTGTCAGGAGTGACTTCAGAAACTTCCCAGGAACACCTGGATGTTTTACCATCCTGTGGGAGGCTTTTCTCTTGTTCCCACATGAGAAGCTGGAGCTGTCAGACGGGAGCTCATCTCGCTCTCTAGATTTGAACCACCGACCTTTCGGTCAGCAACCCTGCCGACACAAGGCTTTAACCCATTGTGCCACCGGGGGCTTCTCTCCAGAGAGGTGAAGCCTGAAGAACACAAAAGGGATTTGCTGATGAATCTCACTAAAACATATCCCTCCTTCCTGAAAGAAAGCCCCACAAGGTGACAGCAAATAGCCACCACTTCTGCATTCCTAGCATGGGGCGTTTGAGTGGGACATTTGAGGGTGGCCACATGAAAAAAGACAACAGGACTTCTGTAGCGTGAAAAATTGCATGGAAGACAACATTTCAGTGAGTACAGTTTCGCAATGTAAGTAATAATTGCATGCAAAACTAAATCTCATTACCACGCAACTATTAAAAGCACAAGGGTCCTATCTTCCCCATGCTAGCACTGATATACTACTCTCATATACAGATGTTTTGTTTTAGGCATTGCTACACCATTGCTACACTTCCCTTATCACGGTTGAGCTTTTTCTAACAACCAGCATGGCATAGTGCAGTGTTTCTCAACCTGGGGATCAGGACCCCGGGGGGGGGGTCACAAGGGGGTGTTGGAGGGGTCACTGAAGGCCCTCAGAAAACAAACATAGTTTTTACTGTTGACCATGGGGATTCTGTGTGGGAAATTTGGCCCAATTCCAATTCCTCTTTGATTGTAGGTGAACTATAAATCCCAGCAACTACAGCTCCCAAATGTCAAGGTCTATTTTCCTCAAACTTCACCAGTGTTCACATTTGGGCATGATGGTCCAGATGGTCCAGATCCATCATTGCTTGAGTCCACAGTGCTCTCTGGAGGTAGGTGAACTACAACTCCAAAACTCAAGGTCAATGCCTATCAAACTCTTCCAGTATTTTCTGTTGCTCATGGGAGTTCCATGTGCCAAGTCTGGTTCAATTCCATCATTGGTGGAGTTCAGAATGCTCTTTGATTGTAGGTTAACTATAAATCCCAGCAACTACAACTCCCAAATGACAAAATCAATCCCTGCTCCCAACCACAACAGTATTCAAATTTGGTCGTATCGGTTATTTGTGGCAAATTTGGTCCAGTGAATGAAAATACATTCTGCATATCAGATATTTACATTACGATTCATAACAGCAGTAAAATTACAGTCATGAAGTAGCAATGAAAATAATGTTATGGTTGGGGGTCACCACAACCTGAGGAACTGTATTAAGGGATCATGGCATTAGGAAGACTGAGAAACGCTGGCATAGGGGTTTCAGTATTGAACTCAATCTCTGAAGACCAAGGTTGGAATCTCTGCTTGGCCAATTGGGTGGGCCCAAGCAAATCACACACTCTCAGCCCCACAAAAACCTATGAGAGGTCATCATAAGTTGGAAATGGCTTAAAAACACAACAGCAGCAGCAACAGCAACAAAACATCTCTCTGTGAAAATCAATACTCCATGAATACCACTTTGTGTTCCACTGTAGGAGTACAAGGGAAGGCAAGGTATAAATAACCTATACAGTACAATACGATACATTCTCCTTTCCACAGCACCCTACGTTACACTCTTATTTCCACAGCACCCTTCCACCATTCTTGTACCTGTGATATTGAACTGGGTTGCATTGAGTTCCTGCAGCAGTCGATCCAATTCACAAAGCCCAGCTCCGAGCACACCACTGGAGGAGGAGAAGGGTGGAGGCCCACCTTCCTTAGGCTTGGGTGAACGTGGCTTGCAGACCGTGCTGGGAAAGACAATTGAGAGAGAAAGAAGATGAAGTCATAGGAGAGATGTGTATGGCAGCCAGCCACGATGAGCCAAGAGCATGGGGTGGGAGAAGGATGGGGAGATTAGTACTCTTGCCACACCCCAAGGAGATGGATGCGGCACAAGTCAGCCTCCACTGAGAATGAGAAAAGGGGCAGAGGGGGCAGAGGGGTGGTAGCTATTTATAGGATCCCTCGGCTTAATTGAAGTTTTGGAACAAGGCCAGTGGAGTTGGGCAGAGCTCCCAGAGTGGCCAAACGCCTTCGTAATCATCTTTCCTGTCCCTTCTACCTCTTTTCATCCTTCCGACACTGATGTCCCACTGAAACACAAGATTAAGCGCTTGGCTCCCTCCAGGTCATGCCTAGTTCAGCGTGTATGTGTTTTTATTTATTTTATTTATTTATTTACTATATTTCTATACCGCCCCTCTCAGCCCAAAGGCAACTCGAGGTGGTTTTTAACGTTTGCCCATGAGGAGAGGACAATTTCAGCCACTATGATTTCTCTTCTCTAAGAGCTACATGGCTGGGGGAAAGAGCAGCTTATTTCAAGGATCTTCCTTCCATGGAAATATTGTTAATTTGTGGTGCCCCTGTTCCTCCAGAAAGGACACAATCCCCATGCTCAGGTTGACCCAAGGAATTTTGCTCTGTGGCCCACTCCACAGTGAATATTGCCAAAGGGTTTTGTTTTTGTTTTGTTTTGTTTTCATGCCAAGAGCGACTTGAGAAACTGCAAGTCGCTTTTGGTGTGAGAGAATTGGCTGTCTGCAAGGATGTTGCCCAGGTGACGCCCAGATGTTTGATCTTTTACCATCCTTGTGGGAGGCTTCTCTCATTTCACCACATGGGGAGCGGGAGCTGATAGAGGGAGCTCAACCCGCTCTCCCCAGATTCGAACCGCTTACCAGCAGTCAGCAGTCCTGCCGGCACAAGGGTTTAAGCCTCTGCAGCACCAGGGGTTCCATTTCCAAAGTGAAAATTAGAGAAGGCTTCTATGCCATTAATGGCTTGGTAAAAGAGAAAATTTCAGCTGATCTTGCATGTTACCTGGTTGGGTGACAAAGCAATAAGTGCTGCATAGGAGCTGTCTCCAGTTTTCAATATGGCATTCCTACTCCAAAGAAATTAATGCATCTGGTAGTTGAACCATGGCACCACACTGGCAACTCAACAGTACCTTCCACCTCACTTGAGAGCCCTAGGCTGACTTGGGAGAATGTGGACCAGACCGCATGTGTGATGCACCGCTCTGACTTTCGTTCTCATTTCCTCAGGGTCTGCAGCAATTGTTTCATACTGCCCAAAAGATGGGCCAAACCTGCCTAAGTACCTACCTGTGTATAGGGCACTGTTGCTGGGTTTACCTTCCTCAATCCCCCCCCCAAATATAATGTGGTTCACCCACAGTACACATCTTCTGTCCCATGCCATATTTAACGCCCCACTACCACTCAGCAAGACTGATTCCTTCTATATCCCCTTTGCATTTAGTGGCTTAATTTTTCCAAATATTATTTTTTATTGTGTCAGATGCGACTTGAGAAACTACAAGTCACTTCTGATGTGAGAGAATCGGCCGTCTGCAGAGACGTTGCCCAGGGGACGCCCGGATGTGTTACCATTCTGTGGGTAACTTCTCTCATGTCCCCACTTTGGAGCTGGGGCTGACAGATGGGAGCTCACCCCGTCTTGCGGATTTGAACCACCGAGCTTCAGGTCAGCAGTTTAGCCAGCAAAAGGGCTCATTAACCCATTGCACCAACATGGGTCTAAATGCTAAATGAAAAGCAGAGAGCTGACATGGTGCAGTGCTTTGAGCGCTCTGGAGATCAGGGTTTGAGCCCTTGAAACCACTGTGTAACCTTGGGCAAATCACACTCTCTTAGCCTCAGAGTAAGGCAAGGACAAACCCCTTTTGAACAAATCTTGCCAAGAAAACTCCTTAAGAGGTTTCCCTTAGGTCAGAACTCCGTAAGTCGGAATTTATTTGAAGGCACACAATAACAACAATGAGAGTCAATGATGAATGTTCCCAAATATGTGAGGGCAGAGCTGTAGAGGGGGAAACGAGTGCATTGCCTGCAAAATAAACATAAAATTCTTCTTCTGTCTCCAAATTTATAACATTGCAGAGAACAACACATTGAAAAAATTGCACACCAAAAACACCGTGTTCTGTCTTACCTTTTGTGGCTCTTACTCTCCTTTTTCTTTGTGTGTCAAAACTGCATTTCTAAATGCTCAACTGGCATTTTAAGTCATTGTCTTAAGTCATTTGGGGACTGAAGGAAAATTTCATGATGTAGCCAGAAATCTTGCTAAGGGAATGGCCTCATATTATACATACAAATACCCCTGCTCACACAAATAACCCATCCCCACACAAATAGAAATGTTTCTACTTTACCTGTACAGGTGTTCCTTGTCACTCCCACCCTGAAGGGTAGATGCTGGAACAGGCTCAACAGACATGCCAGTGGTTCCAGTCTGAAACAAAAGAATTAGGAGGCATTATAAAGGAACAGATAGTAGCTGGACCATTTCTGGCTTAAGTAACACACTCTACTAACTTATTTACTCACTCACTTAGCCAATCCCTCATAGCCTGAGTATGATGGTCCTCCAAGTATAGTGTCTTGGTGGTGGGTCCGTAGGTGACTGTGGAGCCCTATTCTTAATCCACATGTTCTCCCACAGAGAAGACATCGGTTTCAAGGTAGAAGCGGTCCCAGTCAGGGTTGGCTTGATGTGCCTTCCTCTTGGCATGTTTCCCTTTTGCCCTTCGTTCATGCCTCTTTGACTTCTGCAGCACTGCTGGTGACAGCTGACCTCCACTTAGAGCGCTCAAGGGCCAGGGCTTCCCAGTTCTCCCAGTTCTTGGAGTCTATGCCAAAGTTTTTAAGGTTTACCAAGGGTCTGGAGATCAAATGATCAAGGGTCTGGAAAACAAGTCCTATGAGGAGCGGCTTAAAGAACTGGGCATGTTTAGCCTGAAGAAGAGAAGGCTGAAAGGGGCAGGATGGGCTCTCTAGCCCTTTGGCAACTATTCTAGGAGAAGGAAAACTCTAAATTCAAACCCGGGCAGATGGTGCTCATCTAACCCTGTAAGGTCAGCCATCTAAGAGAAGGAAACTCAAACCAAACCTACGACCTGAGGATCTCGCTGCCACCGTCCAAGCTTGCTAGGCCTCGGCAGACAAACCTTTGGTTTAAAGGGTGAGGCCAGTTCTGTGCACGCTGCGCTCCACCAGAAAAATCAAGTGCACAGGCTCAAAGGACACATCCAGGGGCAGATCTAACATTACGCGAACTACACGGCCGCGTAGGGTGCCACATGGTCAGGAGTGCATCCATCCGCCAGGGTCCGCGCATGCACATTTGATGCGGCAGCACCTCCGGCTGCAAAACACTCCTCCTTTTCGGCCTCGTGTAGGGCGATTCGTGTCTCCGGCCTGCTGGAATCGCTCGTGCAGCACCAAATGCGGCCGCGTAGGGCACCACATGGTCAGAGGCGCATCCAGCTGCCAGGTTCCGCGCATGCACACTTGGTGTGGCGCAAGTCAATCCAGCAGGCCAGTGACATGAATCGCTGTACACGAGGCCAAAAAGGAGGAGCGTTGGGCAGCCGGAGGCAGAGGTCTGCTGGAGTTGCTCACGCCGCACCAAATGCGCATACACAGAAGTTGTATGTGAAGGGAGGTCATATGTGATGGGGAGGTCATAGGGAGGAGGGAGCAAGCTTGTTTTCTGATGTCCTGCAGACTAGGATGCGGAACAATGGCTTCAAACTACAAGAAAGGATATTCCACCTGAACATTAGGCAGAACTTCCTGACTGTGAGAGCCGTTCAGCAGTGGAACTCTCTGCCCCGGAGTGTGGTGGAGGCTCCTTCTTTGGAAGCTTTTAAACAGAGGCAGGATGGCCATCTTTCAGGGGTGCTTTGAATGCAATTTTCCTTCTTCTTGGCAGGGGGTTGGACTGGATGGCCCAAGAGGTCTCTTCCAATTCTATGATTCTATGATTTTAAGTTGGCTTTAAGCCCATCTTTAAATCTCTTTTCCTGTCTACCAACAATACGTTTCCCATTCGTGAGTTTGGGCATTTGGACAGCATGGCCAGTCCAGCGGAGTTGATAGCGTAGGACCATTGCTTCAATGCTGGTGGTCTTTGCTTCTTCCAGGATGCTGACATTTGTCCGCCTGTCTTCCCAAGAGATTTGGAGGATTTTCAGAGGCAACGCTGATGGAATCATTCCAGGAGTTAAGTGTGACATCCGTAGACAGTCCACGTTTCGCAGATATTCCACAGGGTTGGGAGGACAATAGCTTTATGGTCTCCCTGTGGATGTCCCGATCCTCAAACACTCTCTCCTTCATTCGGAAGAATGCTGCACTCACAGAGCTCAGGCAGTGTTGTATTTCAGTGTCAATGTTGACTTTTGTGGAGAGGTGGCTGCCAAGGTAGCGGAAATGGTCAACATTTTCTAATGTTATATTATTAAGCTGTATTTCTAGCATTGCAGAGGGATTGGTTGGTGACTGATGGATGAGCACTTTGGTTTTCTCAATGTTCAGTGAGAGGCCAAGCTAAACGTATGCTTCTGCAAACTGTGAGTAACCTAGTACAGCAGAATCTCTACAAACCCAAGTAATTCTGATTACTACATATGTCTCCATAAAGCACTTCTTGTCAGGAAATCAATTAACATCCCTAACATATCTATGACCTGAAGTTGCTTTTATTATTTTAGAATTGATTGTTTTAGTTAATGCACAACAAACATTTAATAAATGTACATGCAGTGTCTCAGAAAAATGGAAAGATAGAAACAGCTCATTTCAATGCGGACACATGAGACGAGAGAAGAAAGCTTAATACTGCTTGATTCACTGTGCGTGAGAAATGAGTTTGGAAAAATACACACATCATACACATAGAATCACGATTTGCATGTGTATTTGTAAATAACTTCAAAGAGACAACTGTTTTCCTCTATCCTTATATAGATAGCTTTTGTGTGTCCTCAAGATCACATGAGACGTCTTGGCATAAGAGTCTCTGATATGAAAGATAAGTACTTTTATCTCTCACTTAGGCCCCTTCTACACTGCCATAAAATTCAGTTCAAAGCAGATCATCTGGATTTTATATTTTTATATGTGGAAGGAGCCATAGTACCATGGTGCACCACAATGGGCTAAAATCGTACTGCCAAGATTACCGCTTCCCTCCGCAGAGCCCTTGAGTTTATTCAACAGATGACAAACTTGCAGAAATGAAGAAGCCATTTTTATCATTAAATTTTCACACAGTCGTATATCCCATAATATCAAAGCAGAAAATCCCACAATATCTGGTTTGAACTGGGTTATCTGAGTCCACACTCAGATACTGTGGGATTTTCTGCCTTGATATTATGGGATATAGGACTGTGTGGAAGAACCCCAAGAAAAATGTAACGAATCAATTGATGCCTGTTTTTCAATCATTTTATGGACAGAGGCTTTCTGCTTCCAAAGACACAAGTTGTGAGGGTTTTTTTGGGATGTATGGCCATGTTCCAGAAGCATTCTCTCCTGACATTTCATCCACATCTATGGCAAACATCCTCAGAGGTTAAGAGGTCTGGTGGAAGCTAGGCAAGTGGGATTTATATATCTGTGGAAAGTCCAGGGTGGGGAAAAACTTGTCTGTTTGGGGCAAGTGTGAATGTTGCAGTTGGCATCTTGATTAGCACCTGAATGGCCTTGCAGCTTCAAAGACGGGCTGCTTCCTGCCTGGGGGAATACTTTGTTGGGAGGGGTTAACTGGCCCTGATTGTTTCATGTCAGGAATTCCCCTGTTGTTTGTGTGTTCCTCTTTATTTACTGACCAGATTTTATAGTTTTTAAAATATTGGTAACCAGAGATTGTTCATTTTCATGATTTCCTCCTTTCTGTTGAAACTGCCCACATGCCTGTGTATTTCAATGGCTTCTCTGTGTAGTCTGGCATGGTAGTTGTTAAGAGTGGTCCAGCATGTCTGTGTTCTCATATAATATGCTGGGCCCAGGTTGGTTCATCAGGGTTCATCATGTACAGTGGTTCCAGGGTCCATGTTGGTTCATCAGGTGCTCTGCTATGGCTGACTTCTCTGTTTGAATTAGTCTGCAGTGCCTTTCATGTTCCCTGATTTGTGTTTGTGTTTGCTGCATTTGGTTTCTTCTTTCTTAAACCAATGACAACATCTATCAACTTTTCCTTTCTTCCCCACAATCCCTTTCATCACTGTTCTAACATATCATGCCTGTGTCCATACTACAGAGAGAAAGCACTCTCTGAGAAAAAAACAGTTCTCCCAAAGAGCTTTCCTTCAACGGAAACATCTTCAACAATAACACAATGCTTACCTGCTGCTGAGGGTTGTAAGGTGGGGGAGCTGGCTTGGATTCTGGGTTCCTGTCTTGGCTCAGGGCTCCCCCTGAATCTGTAAGCAAAACGGGCCGTTTGGAGATATGGGAGGTGGTCGTTTCCAGGTCAGCCAGGAGGGCATCTGGTAGGAAAAGAAATAAGACAGCTTGAGAATGGGATTAATGGTGGAACAGTGCTGGAAGGGGTTGGGGACAAACCTGAAAAACATCCCCAATGCAACTTTCCACAGATTCCAACTTGGATGTGTATGGCCAAGCAACAGAAGAGTACAGTAAAGATAGGAAAAGGTATTAATAAGGAAGGTATTATAAGGAATAATAGTAATGTATCATTATTAATTAATAAGCTCCCGATGGCGAAATGGAGTAAACCCTTGTGTTGGCAGGACTGCTGACCAAAAGTTCAACAGTTTGAATACAGACAGTGGGGTGAGCTCCTGTCTGTCAACTCCAGTTTCTCATGCAGGGACATGAGAAGCCTCCCGCAGGATGGTAAAACATCCGGGCGTTCCCTGGGCAATGTCCTTGCAGACGGCCAATTCTCTCACATCAGAAGCGACTTGCAATTTCTCAACACACACAAAAGGGAAGATAATACACAAGCTATGAGGGACTGTAGTAATTTGCTTTTATCCGATGCTACTGGGCAGAATACAGTTTCATCTTCTCTTTTCCCTAAGTTGAGAACTAAGTAGTTTTACACTTTGAACTCAGTTAAAAACAACTGAAATAAGCTGAAGACAAAATAAGAAAGTGGAAGGGGAAAGAAAACTTAAAAGCAGATGAAAAAGTAGGACAGCAGATTAACCAGGACAGTCACTGCAATTTGGGGATAGATGAAAGCTATGTCTACATCTCCATTGACATAATCTGTTAAGTCAGGAATCCTGGCGTGATAAGGCGGCAGTGTAATGAGCTGCACGCAAGCTTTATTTAATGCCTCTTGTTGTGCTTACCAGGAAACAAACAACGTTAGGATAACTCGAAATGTCATCTGAATCTGGGGTTAGACCTTGGAAAAGTATTGGTTAAAAGCAGTTTATTTGGTTACCCATTACAACAGTGTTTCTCAACCTTCCTAATGCCGTGGCTCCTTAATACAGTTCCTCATCTTGTGGTGACCCGCAACCATAAAATTATTTTCATTGCTACTTCATAACTGTAATTCTGCTACTGTTACATGTAAAAATCTGATATGCAGGATGAATTTTCATTTATTGGACCAAATTTGGCACAAATACCCAATACACTCAAATTTGAATACTAGTATGGTTGGAGGGGGATTTATTTTGTCATTTGGGAATTGTAGCTGCTGCGATTTATAGTTCACCTACAACCAAAGAGTATTCTGAACTCCACACAACGATGGAATTGAACCAAACTTGGCACACAGAACTCCCATGACCAACAGAAAATACTGGAAGGGGTTGGTGGGCATTGACCTTGAGTTTTGGAGTTGTAGTTCACCTATATCCAGAGAGCACTGTGGACTCAAACAATGATGGATCTCAACCAAACTTGGCACGAATACTCAATATGCTCATATGTGAACTGGAGGAATTTGGGGGAATATAGATGTGACATTTGAGAGTTGTAGTTGCTGGGATTTATAAGTCACCTTCAATCACAGTAGGAAGAGCACTTTTGGTGGAAGGATTCGCCATCTGTTTCCAAAAAGGAAGAGAAGGACATGTGGAGAGATCTTCAGCCTTCTCCGCCAAAAGGGTCTGGACCAAACTTGGCCCGAATATTCAATATGCCCAAATGTGAACACTGGTGGAGTTTGGGGAAAATAGACCTTGATATTTGGGAGTTGTAATTATTGGGATTTATAGTTCACCTACAATCGAAGAGCATTCTGAACCCCACCAATGGTAGAATTGGGCCAAACTTCCCACACCGAACCCCTCTACCTTGAAGGGACTCACTGGCACAAGCCTCCCTCCAGCCTCACGTGCTCTCCCTTGCCTGCGCATGCACACCACACTGCCATGCACCAAGCATGCCTGCTCCCCCCCCTTAAAGTCTCAGAAACAGCCCTCCCCTTGTCTGAGAGGCCGGCCAATCACAGTGGAGAAGGGCTTTCGGTGAGAGGGTTCACCGTCTGTTTCCAAAAAGGAAGAGAAGGACAGGAAGAGAGATCTTCAGCCTTCTCTGCCAAAGGGGTTCCTAAGACCATCAGAAATATGTTTTCTGATGGTCTTTGGTGACCCCTCTGAAACATCCTCACGCCCCCCCCCCCCAGGTGTCCTGACCCCTAGGTTGAGAAACACTGTATTACAATGTTTTAAAAGATCTCTATTAAACCTTTGTCCTTTCACTGCGTTTAAAAGTCTCATGTTCTCTGGCCTCCAACCATTCTCCCCTCTGATATTCAGCTTACTTCGATGGCTGAAAACTGAGTTCAAAGCACAAAAGTACAAGTTTACACTCAATTAATTCAGCAAGGAAGAGAAGGAATTTTGTCCCTCCTGGTGGATTTGGACAAAAGGAAACTATTGAAGCCTCTCTTAGCTCTCTCTAGCACTGGGAATGTGGCGCCGCTGGCTGAGTGTCAGCTGCATAAGATCTCTACTGACCAGAAGGTCATGAGTTTGAGGCCTGCCCGGGTCGGGGTGAGCTCTCGACCAATTTGTGTAGCTCGTTGTCGACCTTTGCAACCCGAAAGACAGATGCATCTGTCAAGTAAGAAATTTAGGTACCACTTTGTGGGGAGGCAAAATTTAACTGATTTCTGGAATGTTAAATTGCCTCTATGTCTGTCTATATATGTTGTATGTCAATGGCATTGAATATTTGCCTGTATATGTGCATTGTGATCCACCCTGAGTCCCCTGCGGGGTGAGAAGGGTGGAATATAAATGATGTAAATAAATAAATAAATAAATAAATTAGCTTATATGGTCTTCCTTCTAAATAATTTTTGCCATCTTGAGCACTCTCTGATGTTGCTCGTCCTTGTGCGCCCTGGTTTTCCTTTGCCACGTGTTGGATTATATGTGTTGCTAATTACAATGCTGAAAATAAATAACTTGTTGCAGTATTTGTTACACTCTTTATTAGTTTTCCATTGCTTTGCTACTTTTTAAAGGGAAAGAACCCTTTAGAATTGATGTAAGATTGGCAAAAGAAACATTTCTGTCAAAATGTCTATAAAAAGGCCCATTAAAAGTAGCATCTGAAAGTAACTATGCACCCTTGGAGCGGGACTGGTAAAATCTGGAGAAAGAACCCTAGCTCTCTATTTTTCCGCTTTCCTTCTGTTAATAATCAGTGGTTTCAGGTGCTTTGCTATATGTTACATTGCAGACCCAGAGGCAGTCAAAATCTGCAAAGCTTCTTCCTTGCTTGGCCTGCTTTCCCAACTAAGCCTCTAAGGGAGCCGATACCTGGCATCTAATCTATCATTTTAAATACATGGATTATTCCATAATGAAAACGGGGCATAATTTTGCACCCTTTTCATAGCTGCCATTGGTTATATAATGATTTGTGTCCAGCTTGCATCCTATATATGCACAGGACATGCCTGTGTTGAACAGGGTTACACTACCCCTGAAGATGCACATTCACAGCTTGGGAGTTTTTCTGGACTCATCGCTGAGCCTGGAATCCCAAGTTCATAGGTGGCACGGGGAGCATTCACACAATTAAAACTTATGCGCCAGTTGCACCCATACCTTGGGAAGTCAGACTTGGCTATGGTAATCCACGCTCTGGTTACATCCTGAATAGACTACTGCAATGCAATCTTCATGGGGCTGCCTTTGAAGACTGTTCGAAAGACTGCTACCAAGCACAATTCAATGTGCTAGCTTTAGCCTATAAAGCCTTAAATGGTTCTGGCCCAGCTTATATGTCTAAACGTATCTCCCTCTATGAACCATCACAGAATGTAAGATCATCTGGGGAGGTCCTGCTCTCGGTCCTGCCTCCCTCCCAAAAAGACTGTTGCAATGTGCTCTACGTGGGGTTGCCTTTGAAGACTGGTGGGAAGCTGCAAATGGTCCAATGGGTGGAAGCCAGATTGCTCGCCGGAGCGGCATAAAGAGAGCGTACAACCCCCCTGTTACATCAGCTTCACTGGCTGCCAATTTGCTACCGAGCACAATTCAAAGTGCTAGCATTAGCCTATAAAGCCATAAATGGTTCTGCCCCAGCTTATATGTCTGAACATATCTCCCGCTATGAACTACCACAGAGATCATCTGGGGAGGCCCAGCTCTCGTTCCCACCTCCCGCACAGGTGCAATTGGCGGAAACAAGAGTCAGGGCCTTCTCAGTGGTGGCCCCTCGGCTGTGGAACTCCCTCCATAGGGACATTAGATTAACCCCCTTCTTCCTGACCTTCCGCAAGAGAGTGAAAACATGGCTTTGTGACCAAGCCTTTAGAGAACTTATGCAATAAATAGACTTGGAACAATGTGCAATGACCAATGGACATTAAGTCTAGTCAAGTCCAACTCTAGAAGGTGGTAGCATTGTCCATAGGTGCCTCCTAGTTCATGTGGCCAGCATGACTGAATGGAGCACCGCTAACTTCCCGTCTGAGCAATACCTATTGATAACATTTGCATGTTTTCGATTTATTAGGAAGCTGGGGCTAACATGGTCACCCCGTTAAGGCATCTGAACCACTGACCTTCCAGTCAAAGTTCTGCAGAGTCAGTTTAACCCGTGAGAAAGATGCCCCAGAAATGGATTTATTAAATGTTCAGGAAAATTATTTATTCCTAATGTTATGCTATGAGAAGATAATGCTGTATTTATTCCAACGTTTAAAAAGAGTGATGAGACTGAATATGTATAGGACTAAATAGGAAAGACAGGGATTCAAACCAACCTGAAAAATAGGCTCTTGAAGGGGAGGGAACATATACAGAAGAGCCAATATTATTAAAATATTATCCAAGGCAGAGACTAAACATTACTTTTTTGGACTGCAAAACTGGCTTGAGACTACTGCAAGTTATAAGTTACTCTCTGACATTGTGATTGCAGAGATGCTGTGTTTTATACATATTCAGACACCCTCTTGTTATTCTTTAGGTCAGTAGTTAGCTAGCATTAAAAACAAGCTCTTGGGAGAGTTGGACTTAACTCTGGAAGGTGGTAGCATTGTCCATAGGTGCCTCCTAGTTCATGTGGCCAGCATGACTGAATGGAGCACCGCTAACTTCCCGTCTGAGCAATACCTATTGATAACATTTGCATGTTTTCGAACTGCTAGTTTGGCAGAAGCTGGGGCTAACAACAGGAGCTCACCCCGTCCCATTAATCTGAACCACTGACCTTCCAGTCAGCAAGTTCTGCAGCTTAGCAGTTTAACCCGCAGTGCCACCGCAGCCCCATTATAATGGATTTATTCCTAATGCTCCAGAAAATTATTTATTCCTAATGTTCAGAGAAGATTATGCTGTATTTATTCCTAACGTTCAGGAAAGGCAGAGTGATGAGACCATCGCTAATATGCTAATTTGAGGACTAAATAGGAGAGACAGAGATTCAAACCAACCTCTAAAAAGGCTATTGAAGGGAGGGGAACATATACAGAAGAGCCAATTGATGTTGGTGTATTATCCAAGGCAGAGACTAGAAACATTACTTTTGTGGACTGCAAATACTTTTTGAGACTACAGTACTTTATAAGTTACTCTCTGACATTGTGATTCAGAGATGCTGTGTTTTATACATATTCAGACACCCTCTTGTTATTCTTTAGGGTCAGTAGTTAGCTAGCATTAAAAACAAGCTCTTGGGATAGAAAAGGTGATCTCAGGCGTAACTCTGCACAGCTCTACATACAGCTCTATGTGCTGGTTTCTGCCTGCTACAGCCATTGATTGTAGAAAGAGAGACTTACTTAAACTTTCCATTCCACCCGCAGGCAAGCTTGTGCTCCCTTCCACACAATCCCCCTTTTGTGCAACCCCCCTTTCCCACCCAGAGCGAGTTCCACAGAGGCCTTTTTGAGTTTCCCAAATCCAACGGTCCTACGAGCAGCCGATCACTGCGAGCATCTGGGACAACCACTCTTTTAATCATTCTAGCCTCAGATGCCAGGAGAGGGACTGTATACATATTTCTTTTTAAAACCACTAACACAAGTCTCATGTGTTCTCAAAACCAGCCTTCGGCTACTGTTCTTAAAATAATAAAGACATTGACATAGCATTCCTAGCGTTTGAGAGCTCCTAAAATCAGACTTCCCCCATCCCAGTATGCTCCAGATGTAATAGGCCAGTGGTTCTCAACCTTCCTAATGCCGTGACCCCTTAATACAGTTCCTCCTGTTGTGGTGACCCTCAACCATAAAATTATGTTTGTTTCTACTTCACAATTGTAATTTTGCTACTGTTATGAATCGTAATGTAAATATCTGATATACAGGATGTATTTTCATTCACCAGACCAAGTTGGGTACAGATACCTGGTACACCCAAATTTGAATACTGGTGGGGTTAGGGGAGATTGATTTTGTCATTTGAGAGTTGTAGTTGCAGGGATTTATAGTTCACCTACAATTAAAGAGCATTCTGAACTCGACCAATGATGGAATTGAACCAGTCTTGGCACACAGAACTCCCATGACCAACAGAAAATACTGGAAGGGTTTGGTGGGCATTGACCTTGAGTTTTGGAGTTGTAGTTCACCTACATCCAGAGAGCACTGTGGACTCAAACAATGATGGATCTGGACCAAACTTGGCATGAATACTCAATCTGCCCAAATCTAAACACTGGTGGAGTTTGGGGAAAACAGACCTTGACATTTGAGAGTTATAGTTGCTGGGATTTACAGTTCACCTACAATCAAAGAGCATTATGAACCCCACAAATGATAGAACTGGGCCAAACTTCCCACACAGAACCCCCCATGACCAACAGAAAATACTGTGTTTTCTGATGGTCTTTGGTGACCCCTTTGACACCCCTTTGCGACCCCTCTAGGGGTCCTGACCCCCAGGTTGAGAAATGCTGTAATAGGCAATATCGCCTATCGTCCCTATCCAGCTGAAGTTTGTCCTTCAACCACATTTGGAGCGTCAGCTCTGGCAAGATTGCCCAAAACTTAAACACAAGGGGACTCCAGACAAGAAGCAATCAGGAACACCTAATCACCTCTCAACAAAGGAATTTCCCAGACAGTAACAAGCCATGCCTATTTATTTATTTATTTGCGACATTTCTATACCGCCCTTCTCAGCCCAAGGGTGACTTAGGGCGGTTTACAGTTGGCAATAATTCAATGCCACAATACAAATAACAGTTAAAACAACCATAAAAAGCATTAAACCAGTGTTTCCCAACCAGTGTGCCGTGGCACACTAGTGTGCCGTGAGCAATCATCAGGTGTGCCGTGGGAAATGGAACCTCCAATACCCTTTCTTCCCCCTCCTGCCGAACACTTTTTCTTCTCCACTCGGGCTCCCTTTTTCCCAGCCTCGCTCTGCTTGCTTTGCCTCGCTTTGCTCATGCTGCCGCTTCTGCGGGAGGGGGGAGGGAGGAATACGTGACTCGTGCGGGCGCTACTGCGCAAACTCGCCCCTCGTCTTCCTCCCTTCCCTCCACAGTGCTCTCTGGATATGTGAACTACAACTCCAAAACTCAAGGTCAATGCCCACCAAACTCTTATAGTATTTTCTCTTGGTTATGATAGTTCTGTGTGGCAAGTTTGATTCCATTCCATCATTGGTGGAGTTGTGGGTGAACTATAACTCCCAGCTGTTGAGCAAGACCTTCATGTGTGTCTTTCTGCCATTCCTGCCAGGATATCTATATTGTGTTCGTCAAAACAGGCCCAGGTTTCACACTGAGTGTATAAACACATTTAAAAACATATTAACTATATGTATTACTGTGTTAGAGTGTCATTTTGTGTTGTTTTGGTTGGTGGTGTGCCCCAGGATTTGGTAAATGTAAAAAATGTGCCGCGGCTCAAAAAAAGGTTGAAAAACACTGCATTAAACAATTATCATACAGTATAAAATTAAATTTTAAAATATTACAAAACATTAAAAACCGTACAAGCCTTAAAAGCATTATTGTGAGTGTTGCCATGTCATGTTATCCTTCAATCTTATCGTTGGGTCATTCCGTAAGTTCATAAAGCTATGCTGTGCTCGGAAAAGCCTGTTCGAAAAGCCAGGTTTTCACCTGCCTTCTGAAAGACAGCAGGGAGGGGGCCGATCTTATACCCTTAGGTAGGGCGTTCCACCACTGAGAAGGCCCTGTCTCTCATCCCCACGAAACACATCCGTAAGGAAGGCGGGAGAAGATCTTAATCCCAGAAGATCTTAACGTCCTAGATGGTTCATAAGGAGAGATATGTTCGGATAGGTAAGTTGGACTGAAACCATTTAGGGCTTTATAGGCTAAAGCCAGCACTTTGAATTGTGCCCAGAAGCAAACTGGCAGCCAGTGGAACTGGCGCAACAGAGGAGTTGTGTGCTCCCTGAGCGCCGCTCCTCTTAGCAACCTGGCTGTGGCACGTTGGGACCATTTGCAGCTTCCGAATAGTCTTCAGAGGCAACCCCAAGTAGAGCGCATTGCAGTAGTTTATGCGGGATGTGACCAGAGCGTGGGCTACTGCGGCCAAGTCAGACTTCCCAAGGTACGGGCGCAGCTGGTGCACAAGTTTTAAAACCTGCCAGGCCATCAGATGCTAATCAAGGTGGCCAATTGAAACATTCACATCTACCTCCAACAGACAAGAGTTCTTTCTCCCACCCTGGATTTTCCACAGATATATAAACTCAATATTCCTAGTTTCCAACAAACCTCACAACCTCTGAGGGTGCCTGCCATAGATGTGGGTGAAACATCAGGAGAGAATGCTTCTAGAACATGGCCATATAGCCTGAAAAACCTACAACAACCTAGTCAGATAATTTTTGAGCCTTTAAGACTCTTTAAGATGAGTGTTTAAGAATAAATGCATTATTGATATATCTTTGGGCCCTTCCGTGCAGCCATATATGCAGCCACAGTGGTCCACATTCTTGTTACATCCCGAATAGACTACTGCAGCACACTCTACATGGGGCTGCCTTTGAAAACTGCCCGGAAGCTTCAACTAGTCCAACGGTCGGCTGCCAGGTTGCTCACTGGAGCGACATACAGGGAACATACAACTCCTTTGTTACGCCAACTCCACTGGCTACCGATCAGCTTCCGAGCACAATTCAAAGTGCTGGTTTTAACCTGTAAAGCCCTAAACGGTTCAACCCAGACTACCTGTCCGAACGTATCTCCTGCCACAAACCATCACAAAGTTTAAGATCTTCAGGAAAGGCCCTGTTCTTGATCCCATTACTATCACAAATGCGGTTAATGGGGACAAGAGACAGGGCCTCCTCAGCAGTGGCCCCTGGCCTATGGAATGCCCTCTCTAGAGATATCAGATTGGCCACCTGCCTCTTGTCTTTTAGAAGGAAAATCAAGACCTGTTTATGATACCAAGCGTTTGATCAGTGAGCAGCAAGTGGAATAAGATCACACAACTTATGGCAATGAATTGACCTGGACTGGTTTTTGGATTTCGATTTTAATGGATGTGTCTTAATTAATTGTTTTAATTGTTGTTTCAATATTTTTAATATTTTGATTGTACTGCGGTTGTTTTTATGATGCTAGCATCGTACGATGCTTTGGTTAGGCCACCCTGAGCCCCCCTTTGGGGGCGAAGGGCGGGGTATAAATATAGGAAATAAATAAATGAATGTGGTAGGCGGACTGTAGATGCCTCCCATAGAGACTTTGGATGTGTCCTAAAGAGACTGTGGGAAACATTCACACCTGCCTCAAACAGACAAGAGTTCTTTCTCCCACCCTGGACTTTCCACAGATACATAAACCTCACTTGCCCAGTTTCCAACAGACCTCACAACCTCTGAGGGTGCCTGCCATAGATGTGGGCGAAACATTAGGAGAGAATGCTTCTAGAACAAGGCCATACAGTTTGGAAAACTCGCAACAACCAAGACTCTGGGAGTGTTCAGTGTTGCTACAAAAGTAACTGTGCAAAAGACAAGATTGACTTGGGCCTTGATCCTAAATAAATCTTAATAATTAATGAATCCCGCATCCACTAAAGCTCTAGTGGATGAGGGATCCATTAATTATTGAGGTTTATTTAGCCTCAAGTCCCAAGTCAATCTTGTCTTCGGCAGAGCTACTTTTCTGTAAAGCTCATCCATTAAAACTCTATTGGATGAGCTTTACATGTACAGTTGATCTCCACTCTGCACTTCAGATATCAGTCTCGCATCCACAGTTGTCTTTGCCCATGATTATTTTAATTAATTCAGAAACATAGATCTTTTCCAAACCAGTCAGTCACTCTCCTAGAATAATATGAACTGAATCAGCTCTGCAATCAAGACGATAGCCTGCTAGGATTGAATGCTCCCTTTACATTCGTCCTCACCCAGTGATTTTCCTCTATTCTTATAGTACATCCATCCATCCCTCGTGTTTTCGAAGGATATCATTGCTGGAATCACTGGGTTGCAGTGAGTTTTCTGGGCTGTATGGCCATGTTCCATAAGCATTCTCTCCTGACATTTCACCCACATCTATGGCAGGCATCCTCAGAGGTTGAGGGGTCTGTTGGCAACTAGGCAAGTGAGGTTTACATATCTGTGGAAAGTCTACGTTGGGAGAAAGAACTCTTGTCAGCTTGAGGCAGTTGTGAATGTTTCAATTGGCCACCTTGATTAGCACTTAATGGCCTTTCAGCTTCAAAGCCATTTAAAAACTCTAAAATCGGGACAGTAAATAAAGAGCAACACTCAAAAAGCAGGGGAATTCCAGACAATAATCAATTGGGGCCAGCTAACACCTCCCAACAAAGGATTCCCCCAGGCAGGAAGCAGCCAGGCTTTGAAGCTGCAAGGTTATCTAATGCTAATTAAGGTGGCCACGTGCAACATTCACACTTGTCTCAAGCTGACAAGAGTTCTTTCTCCCACCTTGGACATTGTGGCATAATGAAAATCACACATAGCTCATGTTTTATCAGTCCATACACTGCCTTGCCAGGGAAAGAAAATACACCATGCAGATGATCAATAAAGAACAAGTAGTTTACTCTTTGTAATTCAGGACAACATATGTACAATGGTGTGAACAGTTGCATCGACTCATATAATGTCATTTTGGAGAGATTTAAATTGGTCCCTTTTTTGGTCATTAGGAAATAATTTCTCCAGCAACTCATGAAGCAAGAGCACTATCAACACTGTCTCTCTCTGCTTCTCTTTGCTTCTCTGCAAGCACCCACATAGCTCAAGCCTGAATAATGTAACAGTAACCAAAACTCCTAGGCTCAGCCAACTCCCCAGCGTAGCCCAACCAATCAGCTTCGTGCATCTTATTTTATTGTTGACATATACACACTCACTGATTTCTTACATGCCCCAAAATAAAACCTTACTTGCCTATTTGCCAACAGACTCCTCAGCCTCCGAGGATGCCTGCCATAGATGTGGGCAAAACGTCAGGAGAGAATGTCCGTTATCTCCAATGTTATTTGCTCTGGCAATAGAACCCCTAGCATACAAAATAAAGATGGATGAAACATGGGAAGGGTATAAGATTGGGAGGAAGGAGGAGTTGAAATTGAACTTGTATGCGGATGACGCAAGAATTTTAACACAGAGGCCAAGGGAAATGATTAAATCAATTCAAATAATCTTGAGGGAGTTTAAAAAAGATTCAGGGCTATCAGTTAATATGGAAAAATCAGAGATATTATTTATCAATACACCCCCAAGGGAACAATTAGAGATAAGGAAGGAATCAGGATTAAAATTGGGAATAAAAAAGATGAAGTACCTGGGAATTTGGATATATAAAACATTTGATAAAATAATAGACGGAAATTACAAAATGGTATGGAAGAGAATGTTAAAACAAATGAGTGGGTGGAAGAATAAGAATTTGAGACAAATGTCTAGGATAAGGGCATTGAAAATATTGATAATTCCAAAAATGATGTACCTATTTCAGGCTCTCCCAGGAATTCCTCCGATGACAAAATTAAAGGAATGGGATAGGAAATTAAATAATTGGGTTGAAGGGGGGAAAAGACCAAGAGTAAGGAAAAAATTGATAATTGCAAAAGAAATGAAAGGAGGATGGGGATGTCCATGTCTAGAACTATATAGTGATGCCTTCCAAATTGAAAGAGTAATAGAACTACAAGTGACTAATAAAAAATGGGTGAGATTTGAAAAGGAAATGAATGGAGTAAGTTGCGAAGAAATAATTTCTAGAAAATGGGATAAAAGAAATGTAGATAGATTAATAGGACCAATGAAAGGAACTATGCAAGTGTGGAAAAAATGGCAAGGGAAAATAAGTAGCTTAAAATCCAAAATGTCAACAGTATGGACAATTAATAAGGATAAGGAATCAAATATGAATAGAAATATCCAGATATTGAAGGAAAAGGAATAGAGAGGGTAGAACAATTATATAACAAAGAGGGAATGGTAAGTGAGGATATAATTAAACAATGGCTTGGACAAGAAAATTGGTTACAGATAAGAGCAATTTGTGCATACTGTAGAATAAAAGATAATATTAATATGGTTAAGAGTGAAGATACCGCCTTTGAAAAGATAATAAGAGACAAATGGGAAGGAATGAAGGCACAGGCCAGCAATATATATATAATGCTATTAGAGGCAGATGGAGGTACAATACGGGATTTGAAAAGTATGTGGGAAATGGAGCTACAAAATACGGAACAAGAGATGAGAAATGTGGTAGAGATTATAGGGACGAAAAGAAATACCAAAGTACGAGAAATGAGGAGGAAAATACTGCATAAATGGTATCGTACACCCTGTCAATTAGTATACTACTATAAAAGGGTAGTAGTCAGTGCTGGCACGGATGCCAACAGAAAGGGCGATTTATGCACATGATGTGGGAATGTGAATATATACAACATTTTTGGCAGACTATACAAAATCAGGCAAAACAAATTCTAGGAAATGAGTGGATCATAACAAAGGAAATTATGTAATAGGAAAAATGGTGAAAACGGAAAATGATAGGGAAATAAAAGAAGCAATAATAGAATGTGCACAAGCAGTAATAGTATTAGGATGGAAAGATAAATCAAAATGGACAGTAAACAAATGGTATCATTATATGGTGGAACAAATGGAATTTGAAATTATGAATGGGAAATTAAATGCTTCAAAAATCAATGAAAATAGAATGAGAAAAATGGAAGAAAGATGGACAAGGGTAAAGAATCATATTATGAAGCATTCTGGAGATCAAGCCATAAGAAATAGGATACAAATGTTATATAGTATATAGTATATAGAATGGAAAGGTATAAAGATAAAGATATTAAAAAAAATGTCTCCATAAGAAATGAATATATAAAAGGGAACAATCCTCATGTTGGTGGTGGGAAGTGCAAATGTTCTGTGAGTGCTTGGTATGTTTTTTTGTGTGTGTTAAAATAAAATAAAAATTTGTTTAAAAAAAAAAAAAAAAAAAAAGAAACAGGCCCAGATTTCACACTGAGTGTATAAATACATTTAAAAAAAAAACATATTAACTATAAAAAAAAAAGAGAGAGAATGCTTCTGGAACATGGCCACACAGTCCGAAAAAACTCACAGCAACCCATCCATCCACACCCTAAATCCTTGCCTTGACACACTCTTGATCCCCTGCGCCCTGCATGTCCCATTCCTTTCTCCAGCCCAGGGCTGTTCAACTGGCGGCCCTGGGGCCGGATCCGGCCCCCCAGCCTGTTGGGCACGGCCCCAGCTATGCCCCCAGCCGCCATTTTTAAATTGAAAAAAATTCTAAATTTTTTTTTTAAAAAATGGTGGCCGGGGGGGAGGGGGAGGCGGGGCTAGCTCCTCCTCCCTGCACCGCCCCCTCCGTCCCTCTCTCCGCGCCGAAAAGGAGGAGTAGGCGGCGCCAAGGGCAGCGCGTCACGCCAGGCCTGTGACACGCTGCCCTTGGCGCCTCTGCCCTTTTTCGGCGGTTCCCCGCCCTAGGAAGGGCGGGGGCCACCCTAAGGAGTAGGCGGCGCCAAGGGCAGCGCGTCACGCCAGGCCTGTGACGCGCTGCCTTTGGTGCCGCTCTTTCCCACCGGCGGCTCCCCGCCCTAGGAAGGCGGGGGGCGCCAGGTGGAGTAGGCGGCGCCAAGGGCAGCGCGTCACGGCAGGCCTGTGATGCGCTGCCCTTGGCGCCGCCTTCTGCTCTCCCTCCTCCTCCTCTTTCCCGGGCGCCGTGCCTTTCCCGGGCACCGTGGCGCTCGGGACAGCCACGGTGCCCGGGAAAGAGGAGGAGGAGGAGGAGGGAGAAATCTCCTCCTCCTCCTCTTCCTCCTCTTTCCTGGCGCCGTGGCGCCGGGGAAAGAGTAGGAGGAGGAGGAGGGAGAATGACAGCTTTGAGAGGGGCCTGGAGGCGGGGCCTGGCCTGGGGCGGGGGCCTGGGGGCGGGGCCTGGGGCGGGGCCTGGGGCGGGGCCGAGCAGCCTCCGAGGTCATCAGTGACCTCTATTCCGGCCCTGGACCCGGTAGAAGTTGGACAGCCCTGCTCCAGCCTATCCATTTTCCAGTAAGATTGCATGGATACACAGCTGATTGATCCTCCCTTAGGTCACCCTAGACCAGTGTTTATCAACCTGGGAGTCGGGACCCCTGTGGGGGTCATGAGGGGTGTCAGAGAAGTTGCCAAAGACCATCAGAAAACAGTATTTTCTATTGGTCATGGGGGTTCTGTGTGGGAAGTTTGGCCCATTTATATTGTTGATGAGGTCCAGAATACTCTTTAATTGTACGTGAACTATAAATCCCAGCAACTACAATTCCCAAATGTCAAGTCCTATTTTCCTCAAACTCCACCAGTGTTCTCATCTGGACATATTGAGTATTCATGCCAAATTTGGTCCAGATCCATAATTGTTTTGAGTCTGCAGTGATCTCCAATACTCAAGGTCAATGCCCACCAAACCCTTCCAGTATTTCTGTTGGTCATGGGAGTTCTGTGTACCAAGTTTGGCTTAATTCTGTCATTGGTGGAGTTCAGAATACTCTTTGACTGTAGGTGAACTATAAAACCCAGCAATTACAACTCCCAAATGTCAAGGCATATTTTCCCCAAACTCCACCAGTGTTCTCATTTGGGCATATTGAGTATTCATGCAAAGTTTGGTCCAGATCCATAATTGTTTTGAGTCCACAGTGCTCTATGGATGTAGGTGAACTACAACTCCAAAACTCAAGTTCAATGCCCACCAAACCCTTCCAGTATTTTCTGTTGGTCATGGGAGTTCTGTGTACCAAGTTTGGTTCAATTCTGTCGTTGGTGGAGTTCGGAATGCTCTTTGATTGTAGGTTAACTATAAATCCCAGCAACTACAACTCCCAAATGGCAAAATCAATCCCAACACAACTACACCAGTATTCAAATTTGGTTGAGAACTGCCCTAGGCCAAAAAAAAGAGAGGAGGAAATGTCTAGAGAAGAGATGGGTTCGAGGAGCCTAATGAATGTTTAATTGTTATTCCAGCTGCTTGTTGAGATGGATAAGCTAAAAGGAATAGGGAGAAATAAGAAGGGTAGAAGGAGGGAGGGAGGGGAAGGATTTCTCTCTCCCTCTCTTGTCTCTCCTTCCTTCCCTCCACCACTTTCTGGCTGATGTCACAGGGCAGAAATGTGTCTAAGGCTGAGAAGGAAACCACAGAGGGAGGGAGGAATGTAACATGCAAGGAGGGAGGATAAGAGGCATGGAGATGGCGCAGGAAAAGGGGAGGGAGAGGGAAGAGGCGCAGCCTTATAGCCTCCCTTAGAGCATTGATGCTTTGACTCCAAAGGCTTGGGATGTGGGACTGGGATCCAAAGGGACTGAAAGGTTCATTGTCCGCTTTCTCCGATCCAGAAGGAGACACTCTGAGGCTGAAAGCTCAATATAAGACCCAAACATACAGTATACACAAAAACCTACACCAATGGGCATAGGGCACAATTCATTTCTTGCACACCCTATTGATTATATTTATTTATTTATTTACAACATTTATATGCCGCTTTTCTCACCCCGAAGAGGACTCAGAGCGGCTTACAAGTAAAATGTAAATACAATATATTATATTATTGCCTTAGCACAATATTAATATTATATATTACATTATACTATAATATTATACTGTAATATTATTAGTAATATTACATGTAATATAAAATATATAATTATAATATTATATTATTATTAGTAGTATTATATTGTATTACATTATAATGCTATCAATATTATATGTGTGTGTGTGTGTGTGTACAGTGCAGGAGGCAAGATGGAACTGCCTTCCTGGCCCCTCTCTTCACTCTGATCTCAAAGCAGTAGTTGGTGCTGGAGGCCCGGGGGGGGGGGGGGTTGCTCCCAACTGATGACCCTTTTAATTATAATTTATAATCAAAATGTCATTGATTGCATTTTAAATCCTCCCTTGTTTGAGAACCAGCGCGGTTTAAGCATTAAGCTATGTGACCAGAGTTTGATTCCCAACTCAGGGCGCATCTGCACTGCTATATAATGCAGTTTCATAACGTGGTTTAACTGCATTGAACTGCACTATATGAGTCTACAGCAGTTATGGGCAAACATGAGCCCTCCAGGTGTTTTGGACTTCAACTCCCACAATTCCTAACAGCCTCTGGCTGTTAGGAATTGTGGGAGTTGAAGTCCAAAACACCTGGAGGGCCCAAGTTTGCTCATGTCCGATCTACATTGTCATATAATGTAGTTCAATGCAGTTGAACTGCATTATTATATGCATTATATATGAGTTAACGGAGTCCAAACTACAGAAGATGGCTTGCAGCTTTCATAGGGTTGCCACCTGTCCCGTATTATACGGGACATCCCGTATTTCTGCTCTGAATTTAGTGTCCCGTATTTTCAGCTCCTGTCCCATATTGACAGGACAGGACAGGTGGCAGCAGGAGGGAGAATTGCCATTCATTTTGGGAGTTGCAGTTCACCCACACCCAGAGAAACTGTGAGTCTCCCCCCCCCGCACTCCCCCCACGACAACGGACTGGACTTAGACTTGGCACAGAGAACCCTCATGACCAACTGAGCATACTGGAAGGGTTTGGGAGGGAACCGACCTTGATTTTTGGGAGTTGTAGTTCCCCCGCATCCAGAGAAACAGTGGCGGAAGAGGGAGAGGGAGACAAGAGTCTGGCTTGGTTGTCCTGCCATCTCCCTCCCCATTATGGTGCATAACATGGCTTCTCCTTCTCCAGCCCCCCTCTGGCACTCACACCGCCAAGCCACCCCCTCGCACCTCCCCACCCTCTCTAGCAGGGCCCCAGTAGTTCACCTACCTCCAAAGAGCACTCAAGCAATGATGGATCTGGACCAAACTTGGCACAAAAACTCAATATGCCCAAATGTGAACACTGGTGGGTTTTGGGGAAAATAGACCTTGACATTTGGGAACTGTAGTTGCTGGGATTTATAGTTCACCTACAATCGAAGAGCATTCTAAACTCCACCAACGATGGAATTGAACCAGTCTTGGCACACAGAAGTCCAATGACCAACGGAAAATACTAGAAGGAGGTGGGCACTGACCTTGGTGGCCAACACAGAATACTGGTGGTGTTTTGGGGGGGGGGCTGTTTTTTTTTAATTCTGGGAATTGTAGTTCACCAACACCAAAAAGGAAGAAAAGAACAGGCGAAGAGATCTTCAGCTTTCTCTTCCAAAAGGGTTCCTAAGACCATCATAAATATGTGTTTTCTGGTAGTCTTTGGCGACCCCTCTGAAACACCTTTGCAACACCCCAGGGGTCCTGACCCCCAGGTAGATGCAATTGGAAACTATGCAACTCTACAAACCTATTTTGAGACACCCCTCTTTTTCCCTTTATGATGGTGTTTTCTTGACATTGTTTATTGACCGGGACCTTGCCATCTTCTGAGGTTGAGAGCATGTGAATATGGGTTTTTACACAGTCGAGAGGATGCTGTGCCCCATTGAGTCAAATGTGGGGAGGACTGGAGTCAGGGAAGGAAATAAGGGCCTCTCAAGTCCCCTTCTCCTCCTTCTTTCTCCTTCTTCTTCTCTCCCCATTCCACCCTCGGGGCCTCAATGGCCGCCCTCAAGCCATTCCGCAAAGCCGCAGGAATAACGCTGAGGGAAACATTCCTCCTTTTCTCCGGATGGGAAGGGCGGAGGCAAGGCCTGGTCCCGAAGCTGAGAAAGGGGAGGCCACGGAGGCCCGGAAAAAGAACAGCATGAGCTTGTGTCAGGGGAAAACGTGTGTAGTGTGAGAGAAACATGTATAAAATACACTGCAGGACATGAAAAACCATTCATACATTATATCTCTCCCATTACACATCTGTCCTGAGTGGTTTGCAAACACGCCTCATCCTACACTATAGATTTAATACCATTTGACGCCACTGGGAAATGTAGTTTTACAAGGTCTTTAGCCTTTTGCGACAACGCGTACTTACTGGTTGCCTCAGCCAAACGACAGTTCCCATGATGCCATAGCATTAGCAACTGTCATGCCTCCATGCTATGGGATGGAGCATATGACAAAGGGGACTGGTGCCTAACCAAACTACATATCCCAGGGTTCCATAAACAGTTAGGCAAAACCCTGCACTGCATATTTGACACCACTTTGACTGTCATGCCTCAATGCTATGGGAGATGTAGTTTCACATGACAAAGAGGGCTGATGCCTAACCAAACTACATATCCCAAAGTTCCATAAACATGAACTTATGGTGCTTAGGCCTAACACTACATTGCATATTTGACACCACTTTGAATGTCATGGCTCAATGCTATGGGATTTGAAGTTTCACATGACAAAGAGGGCTGGTGCCTAACAAAACTACATATCCCAAGGTTCCATAAACATGAACTTATGGCAGTTAGGCCTAACCCTACACAGCATATTTGACACCACTTTGACTGTCATGCCTCAATGCTATGGGAGATGTAATTTCACATGACAAAGAGGGCTGGTGCCTAACCAAACTACATATCCCAGGGTTTCATAAACATGAACTATGGCAGTTAGGCCTAACCCTACACTGCACAGTTAACTATACTATTGAATCCCGAGACTTCTTGCTTGACAAGGTCTTTAGCCTCTTCTGCCTATGAGTACTGGACCTTTGCCAAACTAGAAATTCAATTGGTTGCTGTGAGTTTTCTGGAATGTATAGCCATGTTCCAGAAGCATCCATACAGCTTGGGAAATTCACAGCAACCCAGTGGTGCCGGCCATGAAATCCTTCGACAACACATAAAACCTCCATGATTCCATAGCCTTGACTCATGGCAGTTAGGCCTCATCCTACACTGGAAAATTAAAGCACTTTGACAACACTTGTAACTGCCATGATTCAATGCGATGGTATGCTGGAAGTTGTAGCTGTGACTCACCAAATTACAACTCCCAGGATTCCTTGACATTGAGCTAAAACACTTAAAGTGGTCTCAAGTTGCATTAATTCTACAGTGTAGATACATCCTCAGGCAGCCACGCAATGCACATGGAAGAGTCCGAAAGGAGCGATGAACATGGGAGGAGGAAAAAGTCAATGCACAGATATAGTACGGCTAGATTTCGGAAAAAGAGGGTTTGTATCCTGAGACTTCAAGCAAGTTTTCCTTCCGTGCAAAAAGAGGAAAGGAAGACAGTGGAAAAACTGGGTGAAAGGGAGAAGAAAAGAAAAGAAAGAGGAGAAAGTCATGCAGGAAGGGGAAGAACACAGCATGATGAATGAAGGAGGGAATGGGAAAGAAAAGGAAGAAGAGGGAGAAGAGTGGAGAGGGAAGGAGTCATGTAGTCACTTAGGGCATATTTACAGTGTATGCAGTTTGGAGCTGTAGTTTGGTGAGGCATCAGCAGTCTCTGCCGAAAAGGCCGAAGACCTTGTCCAACTACAACATGGGTCACCTTCCAAAACTACAAATTCAACAGAAAGGAGGAAATCATGAAAATGAACAAAATGTGGCCCCCAGTATTTTTTTTTAAACCCTCTAAAATCAGCACAGTAAATAAAGAACAACACTCAGAAACCAGGGGAATTCCAGACAGAAAGCAATCAGAGCCAACTAACACCTCCCAACAAAGGATTCCCCCAGGCAGGAAGCAGCCAGGCTTTGAAGCTGAAAGACCATTAAATGCTCATCAAAGTGACCAATTACAACATTCTCACTTGCTGCAAGCAGATAAGAGTTCTTTCTCCCATACTGGACATTCCACAGATACATATATATAAACCCCACTTGCCTAGTTTCCAACAGACTTCACAACCTCTGAGGATGTCTGCAGTATATGTGGGCGAAACGTCAGGAGAGAATGCTTCTAGAATATGGCCATAAAGCCCAGAAAACTCACAGCAACACAGTGATTCCAACCATGAAAGCCTTCAACAATACAATGAAACACCAGAGTGTTAGCTGGCCCAGATTGATTCTTGTCACCCTCAACCTGTGAGGATGCCTGCCATTGATGTGGGAGAAACGTCAGGAGGGAATGCTTCTGGGACATGGCCAGACAGCCCAGAAAACTCACAACAACCCAGTGATTACAGCCATGAAAGCCTTCAATAATATTTAAAACAGTATAGGGAACTGTAATTTTTTGATTTTAATCGCTAATTGTTTATTGTTTTTATCTGTTAGTATATAACTGTTTTTAATTGTATTTTATATTGGGCACTGGTTGCCATGTGTAAATCGCCTTGAGTCGCCTTTGGGCTGAGAGTGGCGGTACAGAAATATAGTAAATAAATAAATAAATAAAGTGTTAGCTGGCCCTGATTGATTCTTGTCGCCCTCAAGCTCTGAAGGTGCCTGCCACAGATGTGGGCAAAACATCAGGAGAGAATGCTTCTAGAACATGGCCATACAGCCTAGAAATACTTACAACAATCTAGGCAAGAGTTCTTTCTCCCACCCTGGACCTTCCACAGATATATAAACTCCACTTGCTTAGTTTCCAACAGACCTCACAACCTCTGAGGATGCTTGCCATCGATGTGGCGAAACGTCAGGAGAGAATTCTACTGGAACATGGCCATACAGCCCGGAAAACCCACAACAACCTAGTAATTCCAACCATGAAAGCCTTCGATAATACATTAAAACAGCATAGTGTTAGCTGGCCCTGATTGATTCTTGTCGCCCTCAACCTCTGAGGATGCTTGCCACAGATGTGGGCGAAACGCCAGGAGAGAATGCTACTGGAACATGGCTATACAGCCCGGAAAACCCACAACAACCCAGTGATTCTGGGGAAGGCTTCGATAATACTTAAAACAGCATAGTGTTAGCTGGCCCTGATTGATTCTTGTCGCCCTCAACCTTTGAGGATGCCTGCCGCAGATGTGGGCGAAATGTCAGGAGAGAATGCTACTGGAACATGGCTATACAGCCCGGAAAACCCACAACAACCTAGTGATTCCAGCCATGAAAGCCTTCGACAATACATTAAAACAGCATAGTGTTAGCTGGCCCTGATTGATTCTTGTCGCCCTCAACCTTTGAGGATGCCTGCCGCAGATGTGGGCGAAACGTCAGGAGAGAATGCTTCCGGAAAACTCCCAGCAACCCAACACTACAGATGTCAGGATCCTTTCTTGAGCCCTGGCGGTCTCAACCCGTGTTCATTCCCCAGTGTGAAGCTGCACCCAAGAAGAAAATCCTCCGAAATTCAGAAGTCGGGCTTGCAGGAAGGAAGGAAAGAAGGGGGTTGATCAAAGAGAGTGAGAGAAAAGGGGGAGAGAGACGTGGAAGGAAAGAGCCAAGGAGCGGGAAAGAAGGGAGGGAAAGATGAGATGAGAAAAGAAAAAGAAAGGAGAGAAAGGAAGGAGGGAAAGGAGAGAGGGAGGAAAGGGCGCGGGCGTGGAGGCGATATTCTGGGGAGAAGGGGGTCCTCCTCTGCCCCCTTTTCCCCCCCAATGCCTTCTTACCCAGGTCGTCCATCCCGACGGAGCGGTGCGGAGGGGTCTCCCCAAACTCCCTCTTCGGTGCTGCCTTGGTTTTGGGCGGCGCCCCCCGCCCCAGTGACGCGCCTTCCCGGAGCGCAGCCCCACGGCGGCAGCAGCAGCAGCAGCCCTTCTCCCGCCGCCGCCTCCTCCTCCGCCTCCTCCTTCTCTGTGGGTGACCATTTATGGCAAAGGGGATGCGAGCCTCCCTGGGAAGGATGCCCAGGCTCCCCTTCGCCTCCCACGGGGCCGGCCAGGGGTCCCCCTTCCCTCCAGGACCGCCTCCCAAAAACATCTAGTTCAGCCCCTCTTCAGCCCCAGGACAGGCCAAGATGCAAAGAGGGTCATTCATTGATTCCTTTGATCCTTTCAGGAGCAAAAGTGCTGGGTTTAACCTTTAAAGCTAGGCTTGCCATTTATTGATATAAGAAATAAGGGACATTTACGGGATTTTTCACAAAAATAAGGGACACTTCATTAAAAACTTGAAACTCAAACATTAGGTAGAAATAGTTTTATTAACAGAATAAGATAATGATTGAAACTCACAAACGAAACTGACTTATACCCAGGGGCGGTCTAAGGTAATTTTAAATGGTAGGCGAACATTATTTTGGTGGCCCCATGTAAAACAAATATACAATTATAATATCACAATACCATTAGTAGTATTATATTGTATCAATGTATATACAATATATTATACCATACTCATACAATATTATATCATAATTATATTATACTACAGTACAATATAATTATATTATAATATATTGACATTATAATACAATATAACATTCTATTATATTATTATAAAATAATAAATAAAATTATTTATTTCAATAAAATTATCCTCTACTAAATATTTTCATTACTCCTATAAAACTCAAATAACCCAAAATAAAGTAAAATAAATATTATATATATTACTATTTTGTACAATACCACTATACTGCAATATTGTTTGTAATATTACATGTAATATACAATATATCATCATTCTATTGTTATATTGTATTTGTGTTATATTGTATGACAGTATTAAGCAGAACTGTATAATAATCAACAAGAAATGCAATGTAAATGCATCAAAATCAGAATATATTACCTACCACCCGATTCATAATTCATAGGAGTCTCCCATAAGTCCAAAATTAGGATCCCAATGTAAATGTAAATAGAAAAACAGCCAAAATGTTCAAATGAGGTCGAATACAGGCAGCGCGGCCTGGGCAAACTTGGGCCCTCCCTCCCTCCCTCTAGGTGTTTTGGACTCCAACTCCCACAACTCCTCATAGCCTCAGGCCCCTCAGGTCTAGACAGAAATAGAGCCGAAGAAAGGAAGGAGGGAGAGAAGAGGTCACAGAGGAGGAGGAGGAGGAAAGCCCTTCATTCATTCCTTCACGTACACTTCCTTCACTGATTCTTTTCTCCTTCCCTGCAAACCCACGCGCGGTGGAGACAAAGGGAGAGGGGAAGCACTCCCTGCCTGCCCGATAGGGAGTGCTTTGCTTACAGGTTTCTGCGCAAGGGAGCTACTGGGCATGCACAGAGGTTTTTGCGCATGTGCAGTTGCTCCTGCGCTCAACTTCAGCTCCAGAGCAACTGCGCCTGCGTGAAAACCTCCGCGCGTGCCCAGAAGCGGCGTCGGAGCGCACAAGGCCGGGGTCAAAAAGCAGGCAGCTGCAGCACTGTCTGAGGAACATCGGCAGGGCCAGGATGGCGCCCCATGTGGCCAGGATGGCGCCCCCTTCCCAGATGGCGCCCTAGGCGGCCGCCTACTTCGCCTATCTTGTAGGACCGCCCCTGCTTATACCCTCTTAACAGTACATGGCAGGCATGTAGCCAGGGGGGGGGGGCTAAGGGGGCTTAACCCCCCCCCCGAAATTCTCAGAGTGGTCCGCGAAAAGGCCTTACAGGTACATTATTTAAACTGTTATGTTTATTCATATCATGATCTGATCACTATGCTCATTATATCCCACATTAGTGGGGTTATTGGGATAACAATACAAAAGGTTTGCTAGGGTAGACCCTCTTCCACCCAGTCTCAGCCCCCCCCCCCCCGAAACCAAACTCAGCCCCCTCCGAAACAAAATCCGGGCTACAGCCCTGGTACATGGTATGCTTCTGCATGCTTTATGCAGAAAAACATTATTTAAAACAATTTTCTCCATCTGTATTTAGTACTTGACTTTGCTGACTTTAAAAGTGCACTGTCTAAACATTAAAATAAAATAAATTTTATAAGACAGTACATCTTCATGATTATTATGTCAATAGTTAATGGTATGGTATAGTGTGGGATACACAGCATTGTATAGTATTGGGATGCACAGCTAGGCCTATTTTAAGAGTAACTCTCAAGCAACCAGAAACTATCTTTATCCAACATGATCTAACATTCCCCTTGAAAAGGTCCTGTATCGCCTCTTCCTTCCAATGGGGAATCCCCGGGCAGGCATTGCCGTGGAAACGGCAGCGCACACCTTCCTCTGGTCAACCCCACCCAGTCCTGTCCTGCTAGTCAAAAATAAGGGACAGGGCCTGAAAATAAGGGACACAAATTTTAGGACCAAAATAAGGGACGTCCCTTAGAATAAGGGACATATGGCAATCCTATTTAAAGCCCTGAACGGTTCTGGCCCAGATGACTTGTCCGAACGTATCTCCTGCCACAAACCATCACAAAACGTAAGATTGCAAACCTGATTGGTGGGGACGAGAGACAGAGCCTTCTCAGCAGTGGCCCCCTGTCTGTGGAACTCCCTCTCTAAGGACATCAGGAGAGGCCCTGCTCTCGATCCCACCACTCTCACAAACGTGATTGCTGGGGATGAGAGACAGGGCCTTCTCGTCATTGGCCCCCCGTCTGCGGAACTCCCTCCCTAAGGACATCAGGAAAGGCCCTGCTCTCAATCCCACCACCCTTGCAAACGCAATTGGTGGGGACGAGAGACAAGGCCTTCTCTCCCATCTGTGGAACTCCCTCCCTAAGGACATCAGGAGAGGCCCTGCTCTCGATCCCATCACCTTCGCAAAGGCAATTGGTGGGGACGAGAGACAGGGCCTTCTCGGCAGTGTCCCCCCGTCTGTGGAACTCCCTCCCTAAGGACATCAGGAGAGGCCCTGCTCCCGATCCCACCACTCACACAAACGTGGTTGGTGGGGACAAGAGACAGGGCCTTCTTGGCAGTGGCCTCCCGTCTGTGGAACTCCCTCCCTAAGGACATCAGGAGAGGCCCTGCTCTCGATCCCATCACCTTCGCAAAGGCAATTGGTGGGGACTCCGGCAGTGTCCCCCCGTCTGTGGAACTCCTCCCTAAGGACATCAGGAGGCCCTGCTCCCGATCCCACCACTCACACAAACGTGGTTGGTGGGGACAAGAGACAGGGCCTTCTCGGCAGTGCCCCCCCCCCCCCCGTCTGTGGAACTCCCTCCCTAAGGACATCGGGAAAGGCCCTGCTCTCAATCCCACCACCCTCACAAATGCAATTGGTGGGGATGAGAGACAGGGCCTTCTTGGCAGTGCCCCCCCCCCAGCTGTGGAACTCCCTCCCTAAGGACATCAGGAGAGGTCCTGCTCTCGATTCCACCACTCTCGCAAACACTTCTAGAACATGACCATATATAGCCTGAAAAACCTACAACCCAGTGAATCTTGCCATGAAAGCTTTCGACAATACAATGATAACACAGTTATAATGGGCATGGGCAAACTTTGGCATTCCGGGTATTTTGGACTTATATGACAGTGTAGACCCAACCAAGGTGGCAGAAGATATTACTGAGGAAAGACCCATGCTAAAAGGGGAAGCAGGGGATTGCTTTTGACTCAGTCTACTGGGAAGGGCAAACATCTGTCCCTTTCTCACTGCTCAGTTAGAATCATAGAGTTGGAAGAGACCTCATGGGACATCCAGTCCAACCCCATTCTACCAAGATGCAGGGAAATCACATTCAAAGCACCCCTGACAGATGGTGATGCCGCCTCTGTTTCAAAGCCTCCAACGAAGGAGCCCCCACCACAGTCTGAGGCAGAGAGTTCCACTTCTGAACAGCTCTCACAGTTAGGAAGTTCTTCCTAATGTTTAGGTCAGTGTTTCACTTTCTAATGCCACAACCCCTTAATGCAGTTCCTTATGTTGTGGTGACCCCCAACCATAACATTATTTTCTTTGCTACTTCCCAGTTGTAATTTTGCTACTGTTCTGAATTGTAATGGTAAATATTTGATATGCAGGATGTGTTTTCATTCACAGGACCAAATTTGGCACAAATACCTGGTATGTCCAATTGTGAATACTAGTGGGGTTGGGGGAGGGGTTTTGTGTTGTCCTTAGGGGGTTGTAGTTGCTGGGATTTATAGTTAATCTAAAATCAAAGAGCATTCTGAACCCCACCAACAATGGAATTGGGCCAAACTTCCCACACAGAACTCCCATGACCTACAGAAAATACTGTGTTTTCTGATGGTCTTTGGTGACCCCTCTGACCCTCATGACCCGCCCTAGGCTCCCGACCCCCAGGTTGAGAAACACTGCTCCAGATGCATCATCGGTGGGGGTTTGTATGTTCTCTGGCTGTAAACTGCAACTCCCAACATGGAGAGTCAGTCCCCTCAAACCCCACCAGTAGGTTGAGTTAACCATGAGGGTTGTGTGTGCCAGGTTTGTTTCAGGTCCCTCGTCGATGGAGGTCAGTTTCTCTGGTTGTGGGTGAACTTCAACTCCCAGAAAGTTGAAGTTCAAACATATTGGGTTTGTGTGCCAAGTTTGGTCCAGATCCATCAGTGTTTGGGTACACAGAGCTCTCTGGATTTAGGTGAAGTACAACTCCCCCAAATCAAGGTGAATTTTCCCCAGACCTCCAGTATTTTTTTTCTGGTCATGGCTGTGTGTGCCAACTGTGTTCCAATTCCATCGTTGGTTCAGAATGCTCTCTGATTGCCAGTGAACTATACATCCCAGTACCTACAACTCCAAAATGTCCAAGCCAATTCCCCTCCGAACCCACCAATATTCAAATGTGGGAATATTGGGTATGCATGGCAAGTTTGGTCCAGATCCATCATTGTTTGGGTTCATAGTGTGCTCTGGATATAGGTGAACTACAACTCCTATAAATCATGGTGTATTCTTCCCAAACCTCTTCTTCAGTTGTTGATTAATTCCTGTTTGCTGTGTGCCATAGGAAAGGGTAGGAAAGGGTTAAGGGGGAGGCAATGGGCAGGGTCATGCAAATTCAAAACCCATGGAGAGGAACCCTGGGATATCCATTCTGGAAGAAAAATAGAACATCTAGGATGCAACTGTCCCCGAATGAAAGCCTTCAATTGGGAGGCAGCAAGTATGGTGTTTGTGGAGTACATTGGCAAGGTTTGGGCTACACATTGATGGCGCCTGCTGTAATCTGAAATGTCTTTGGAGGGAGGGCTTTGGTGGCTCTTCAGCACTGTGGGTTATAGCTGTTTGTGGAGGTGGAGGCATGTCTGTATAAATAGACACCTGTCACATACACACATACAGATTTGTGTGTGTGATTTAATAATGTGTATAGATAAAAATATTGTTTCAGAAGCAAAAGGAAGACCCGTCATCGAACGACTGCCACAGACAGAGAAAGGCAGAGACACCAAATCAGCCCACATACACACAAAACCCCACTTGGTATGTTTACCACCCCCACCCCCCAAAACAAAAAATTAAACAACACGACCAATACAAAAAACCACTGGACTACAACTCCCATGATCCCTCACACCACACCCTTCTGGCAGTTTAGAATGTCGGAATGTTGGTGGTAGGGAGGGAGGGAGGGAGAAGAGGCAGGAGGAGAGAGAGAAGAGAAAAGCTGAGGGATGAGGGGGAGAGGGAAGAAAGGAAGTATAAAAGGCAGGAAGCGATGTTACTGTTGGTCTTCGCCACATGCACACACATCTGTACATATATACATGCACTGAAATATACACATGCATACACATCTGTACTTATACACATATACACGCATATACAGTACATATATAAAAACACACATATACATAAGTACACACATATACACGCATATACATAAGTACACACACACACATATGTACACATAGGCACAAATCCATATACAGTATATACATACACAAAACACACACATATATATAGACTGGGACACAGAAAAGAGAGAAAGCCACAGTGGCGCTGGCTGAGCTAAAAGGAGGAGGAAGGCCCGCTGTCTTCGCCGAAGCCAGGGCCTCTGGAGGACTCCACTGCAGCAAACAGGGACAGCACCCCTACCACCTCCTCCCGGCCTCCCCCTTAACCATCCCCCCCAAAGGAACAAAAGAAGGGGGGAAAGGTAGGGAAAGGAATGGAGGGACTGAGACAAGGGGAGCAAGGACTGATACAGAAAGGGGAGGAATGGCAGGAAGGAGGGAAAGGAAAGAAGGAAGAGAGGGAAGGAAGGAAGGAGGGGAGAAGAAAGGAAAGAAGGATAGAAGGAAGAATGGATGGAAGGAAGGAGGGGAGAAGAAAGGAAGGAAAAAGGAAGGATAGCAGGAAGGAGGGGAGGGGAAAGGAAAGGATAGAAGGATGGAGTGAAGGAAGAAAAGAGAGAAGAAAGGAAGGAAAAGGAAGGATAGCAGGAAGGGAGGGGAAGGAGAGGATAGAAGGATGGAGTGAAGGAAGGAAGGAAAGAGGGGAGAAGGAAGGAAAAAGGAAGGATAGTAGGAAGGAGGGGAGGGGAAGGAAGGAAAGGATAGAAGGATAGAGTGAAGGAAGGAAGGAAAGAGGGGAGAAGAAAGGAACACATACACACACACACATATATATGCACATAAATATACAAATATACACATACACACATACATAAACACACCTGTACTTACACACATCAACACATATACACACATACATATACTAACACACATATACGTAAGTACACACATATACACGCATACACATATACATGACTACACACACAGTCCCCAAGTTTAAAAAAAATCCCACAGCAACGCGTGGCCGGGTCAGCTAGTAATGTATAAAAAAACTACAAGCAAAGTTTAAAACTTGGTACTATACAAAATGTCCTTTGACCAGAAGCTGGCCACTTGGAGTGCCTCTAGTGTGGCTGTGAGGTCCTTCATTGCACATGTGGTAGGGCTCAGGCTGCTTTGTAGTAAATGGTCTGTGGTTTCCTCGTCTCCACACTCACATGTCATGGACACCACCTTGTAGACCCATTTCTTAAGATTGGCTCTGCATCTCGCGGTGCCAGGGTGCAGCCTTCCAAGTCACCATCTTCTGTGTGCTGAGGGAGTCTCTCATCCGGTCTCAACAGGTGATGTGAAGACATGTTTGTGTGAGATCTTTTTCCTTTAACTTTGCCAAGCCTTTGATACCATTTGTGCTGATGAAACCTAGCAACCCGCAGGTAACAAAGCAGGGAAGCAAGAGATGCAATTCCCGAGTCCAATTAGGGTCACAAGGTCTTTGGACAGAGACAGCTTTTGGCTAAGATGCAGCTGGAATTCGGGAAGCACGAGGGGAAAGAGAGAACTGAATCTTCTAACGGCACTAAATTATTTGATTTGAGCAGATTAAAAACAGGATATAAATGGCAGAAACATAAAATGTTGGAGAAACAGTCACTAGAGAATATTGAGAGTACTGATAGTAGCAGCAGTAAGAAGTGACCATGGAACAACAGATTGGTTCAAGATTGGGAAAGGCATATGGCAGGGTTGTATACTCTCACCCAACCTATTCAACTTGTATGCAGAACACATGATGCAATGTATGGGGCTTGACGAATGCAAGGCTGGAGTTAACACCACTGGAAGAAACATTAACAACCTCAGATATGCAGATGATACCACTTTGATAGCTGAAAGTGAGGAGGAACTGAGGAGCCTTCTAAACAAGGTGAAAGAAAGTGCAAAAGCTGGGTTGCAGTTAAATACTAAAAAAAACCAAGATTCTGGCAACCAGACTGATTGAGAACTGGCAAATAGAGGGAGAAAACATGGAGGCAGTGACAGACTTTGTATTTCTAGGTGCAAAGATTACTGTAGACACAGACTGCAGCCAGGAAATCAGAAGACGTTTACTTCTTGAGAGGAGAGCAATGACCAATATTGATAAAATAGCGAAGAGTAGCGACATCACACTGGCAATGAAGATCCAACTACCCAATCCGACTACCCAATCTCTGAATTTTCTAGAACACAACTCCTTTGTAAAGATTTGGGCACAAAATGGCACTAGATCTCATGAAAAATATCAGCTGTACAGTGGGATTGGCACTGCCGCAGATGTGAACAGACTTCCAATGTCCCAATATTGTTTCTGAATTTACTGTGTATTCAAATAAAAACACAAAAAAACCCCCACAGGTCAGGTGTCAAGTTGCTCTATCTGGATTGCTTCTGCATGGAATTGGTTTGAATAAACGTTGCAGGCCTTGGCACCATTTCTGCTGCTTCTCATCGCAATGCTTTTTGGAACAGCTGGTCATTCTGAACCTAAGCAGGAAAAAGTACAGTGGTAGGAAATGGGTTGCTGCAAGTTTTCCGGGCTGTATGGCCATGTTCCAGAAGCATTCTCTCCTGACGTTTTGCCCACATTCATAGATGTGGAGAGAATTTCCTACCATGTGTTGTCCAATGCTTTCAAGACTGTAATCACTGGGTTGCTGTGAGTTTTCCAGGCTGTATGGCCATGTTCCAGAAGCATTCTCTCCTGACGTTTTGCCCACATTCATAGATGTGAAGAGAATGCTTCTGGAACATGGCCATACAGTTCAGAAAACTCACAGCAACCCAGTGATTATAGTCTTGAAAGCATTGGACAACACATGGTAGGAAATGTTTCTCATATGTTCAGGAACTGTAGTGGGACCAGGAAGTGCTCAAGTGGAGAAAACAGAGCTGTTACACTACTACAGAATAGTCTATATTTTGTTTCAAGCATCCCGTGGGGGGAAGATGCTGGATGCTGTAAACCTTATAAGCAGTAAAGATACATTCAGCAGTGAGTCTTCTGACACTCAATGAATTCTGTGGAAAAACCAGCTGTCAGCCAGCTTGTAAAAATGGTGAACAGAAAACAGGATAGGAGAACTGTCAGTGGGTAGAGAAATTTCTTCCATCTCATCCTATTTGTGCAGGACTTATAGGAACCAGGCATTCAGGAAGTGGTGTCCCCCCCGTTCTCCATACCATCTGGATGCAGTTAGAAACAGGCGTTTCCTGTTCTTGGTGTAGAAAGGAGGTGGAGGGGAGGAAGAGGAGAGACTAAGGAGAGGACTTTTAACTCAACTCAAAGGAACATGACTGCCATAAGAAGGTAAATTGAAATCCTCACCACTGGAGAAACAAGCAATTGTTTTTTTTTTAAAAAAAAATACCTGTCTGTACATTGCAAAGGGTAGCATTGCAGGTATGAAAATAAATTGCCTTGCTACATCTATAGTTCAACCAAGTGATTTTCAAAAAGTTTACCTCTAAATGACAGCAGAATGCTCCATTTTGCAGACAACCCAATTCTGTTCATTCTCGTTCTGTAGGATGCCAAAAAGCTCCCATTTGTTGAGTCACAGACATATAACAAAGCCACAGACAGTTGAGCACCTCTTTGTCATCTGTATTTCTCTTATTTACAATCACTTACATGTTATACAGCCCTAGAGGGATGACTAGGTCAAGCCCCCTCTACTCATTTGAGAATCTGTTAGGATGATTCCTTCCGACAGTTTCTTGTTTTCACACACCTGAGGGAAGCAATGCAGCAGGTGATGTTCAGTAGTATGGTGACACCCTGAATATCTTCAGCATTACCTTCCCAATCCACAAGGCCCTGCTTCCTGAAGTTTTCCACATCATGCATCTTCCTAAAAGCCACTAAGAAATCTTCCCAATCTATTAGCTAGAAGTAATAGCCACTCCTGGAATATCTGTTGTGAGGAGTCCTGTAGGTGTTGCATTTCCAAAAAGAGGTCATTTCCTAGCATGCTACAAACCAGGAAGGAGCACTTTTGAAATGCCAATTTCATTAAAAATGGGGTTGGGTGTTTCTTTTATAGTTCTTCCTAGGAATATTTTTTTCCCTCCTCACCCCATAGGGCATTTGCTACTTCAGATTAGAACCTGGAGCTACAGTTCAACATCTACGTCCACTGCCCCTCCTGTGGTCAGCCCTGCTTCTTGTCTGTCTTCTTCTCTAAAGAGTGACCTCTACTCAAAGTTTAGAAATATTATATATATATATATATATTTGGGGGTGTGCGATAATACTCTTTGAATCTCAACCAGCATGGCTGAAGGATTTAGGAGTTGTAGTCCAAAAAAGTAACTCTGTCAAGCACTGTGCCTACAACTGCATAAACATATAACCTTTTCAACAAATGCTTACTGCTCTATCATTCCCCCCCACAGATTAATCCCTGTGGTGTCCATCACCTGACCCACAATACCATTTCTTTAAGCATTGTTTATTCTCCCAACATTCAGGCTGGCATTATGTTGATGTGTCATATTACCACACTGGTACTTGCCAGGGAGCAACTGGCGGGGGGGGGGGGGGAGAGAACAGAGTGTGTGTATTCATGAATCCGACAACCCACCTAACCCTCAGAACCAGAGCCCCATGGGGACTCCACTACCACCCGGAGCAGATCCTCAGACAACCCAGTCGGGTCACCAGCTGATCGAAGCAGCTCAGCTAAACCAGCAGCTCGACAGAATGGGTCTGAAACCTCCTGAATGGTGTGGTTGATACACCGCCGGAGTAGGCGGGGACGGTTCTGCTGTTCAGCCAAATGATAAACCTCGCCTAGAGTCCCCAGGCGCATGAAGTCCTGGCACAATGCATCATCCACAAGAGTCTGCAGTCCTGGCAGGAGATACTGTTCGGCGACTGTGAAAATCTCCTCAGCTAAAGAGAGGGGGAGCGGCACACCTAACACCGGGCAGGGCTTGCCATGGCAGCCGTGGAGGAAGTGCATAAGAGCAAGGAACGGTTCTGCTGCCACCCCATGAAGTGTCACTGTGTTGCTGTTTGACTCAGCGAACCCTCCACTCAGCATAGCATGGAAGACTTCAGAGGCTTCGCTGATGGCCTGGCGTGAGGCTGGCACCGTAAGACCAGAATCGAGCTGGAAATGTAAGTCAGCCCTGTTTTCGTCGGTGAGGAGGGAATAAGAGCAAGGCAGTGGGGAATCCAGGCGGGGACGCTTCAGGGCGGGAGATGAGACCCGGGCAGGACTTTGGGATGGGGCCCGCAGGAGAAGGGAGAGGGAATCAGAGGTGTAGAAGACAAAAACAGGATCTGGTTCTCGCCCCAGGGCTCCCAGAAGGAGGCGCAGGCCAGAGAGGTCCAGAAGCAGTTTCCGGCAAAGAGAATCCTTCCTGTGGCAAGAAAAAAAAATAACCATCACACACTTGGCTTTTAAGGAAATCCCACCTCTTCAAAATTTAGATCAACATGAATGTAATTCTATTATCCACGATGGACGTTAAGATCATCTGGGAGGCCCTGCTCTCGGTCCCACCTCCTTCGCAGGCGCAGTTGGTGGAGGTGAAAGCCAGGGCCTTCTCAATAGTGGCTCCTCAACTGTGGAAATCCTTTCCTAGTAATGGGAGATCAGCCTCTTCCCTCCTGGCATTTAGAAAACAAATAAAATCCTGGCTTTGGAACCAGGCGTTTGGAGACTAGCTACAATGCAACAGATAGCTGGGAATCAATGTGAATGTATCTGGAATGACTCATGGACTCTGATTACGGATTATGTAGTAGTTTTAATTGCTGTTTTACATTCAGTTTTAATTGTATTTACATGTGATTGTTTTATGCTTGATTATTTAATGCTTAATGTATTTATAACCTGGTTTTTTTTGTGTCAGGAGCGGCTTGGGAAACGGCAAGTCGCTTCTGGTGTGAGAGAATTGGCTGTCTGCAAGGACGTTGCCCAGGAGATGCCTGGATGTTTGATGTTTTACCATCCTTGCGGGAGGCTTTTCTCATGTCCCCGTATGGGGAGCTGGAGCTAACAGAAGGAGCTCAACTCGCTCTCCCTGGATTCGAACCTCCAACCAGTCAGTCTTCAATCCTACCGGCACAAGAGTTTAACGCGCTATGCCACCAGGGGCTCCTTTTATAATCTGTTATGTTTATGTTTTCATGTGGCATCAAATTGTGCCAAGTTGTAAGCCGCTCTGAGTCCCCCCTTGGGTGAGATAGGGAAGGATAGAAATACAGTAAATAAATAAATAACCACATGTTTCTTTCCCCCTAAATTTCACAGAACCACATAATTGTTTAATCCCAGCAGTAATACACATTTTCTTCCCAGTGTCTCCATATACTATTTGCGGGTTTTTCAAAAAATATAAGAGCCAAGGTGAATTAGACCTAAAGCTTATCTAGTTCAGCATTCTGTCTCCAGAGAGGCTCAGTGTAGAGTTAGGGAAAGCCCGCAATCACAAAGATAAACACCCCACCATCATTTGTAATCCTTAGCAACTGATATTGGTTAAAAAGCACACTGATTCTGATATCAAAGCTAGGATGATTCACGGCCACCAATAGCTTTATCCTCTGTGAATTTGTCTAAATCCCTTTAAAATCTGCTCAAGCTGGTGGCCACCTTTTGGAAGTGAATTCCACAGTCTGTGAAGTACTATTTGAGATTTCTCTTAGCTTTGTTTAAGAGTAAGGAAAACCCTTCTGCGTACCACATTTTTCATTAAAAATGGCACATCACAGTCCAGGAAGTCTCCAAAAGGTATTCTGTTTCTTTTAACACACTCATTTTGATCAAAAAGAAAGAGTTTGGGGAAACTGCACGCATTCAATTTTTCAAATTGAATGAAATATAGTCATAATAAAAGAATGAAAGAAACAATAGCATCCTCAAATTTTGACAATTGTAAAACTTGGCAATTCATTTATCTTTAATAACAAAAGAAACCCAACATCTGTGAAAATGCTATAACAGAATACTGATAATCCCTGATATACATAAACATGCTGATTTTTAATTACCCGTATTTATCCGAGAATAAGCCAACCCGTATATAAGCCGAGGCACCTAATTTTACCAGTAAAACTGGGAAAACATATTGACTTGAGTATAAGCCAAGGGTGGGAAATGCAGCAGCTGCTGGTGAATTTCAAAATAAAAATAGATACCAATAAAATGACATTAATGGAGGCATCAGTAGGTTAAATGTTTTTGAATATTTACAGAAAACTGTAATTTAAGATAAGATTGTCCAACTCTGATTAAACCATTATTCTAACCTTCTTCAATGGAAATGTGATTACGTAACCTTTCAATAATAATACAATTAAATAATAATTGTAATAACAACAATAACAAATAGAGTAAAATAATGTAAATTTAATAATAGAGGAAAATAATAAATGTAATAACAATAAACAAACAGTAAAATAATAAATGTAAGTATAATAATAGAGTAAAATAATAAAAATAATACTAATAACAGAGTAAAATAATAAATAACCTTGACTTGAATATAAGCCAGGAAGGGGGAGGGGGAGCTTTTTCAGCCAAAAACAAAGGGCTGAAAAACTTGGCTTATAATTGAGTATATATGGTAACTAAAAAATGCATGCATAATTTCATTCCTTGCTTCTCCTTATTAACTCCTATCCTGATACACTCACTTTTATTTTATCTGTATAAACTATTAAAACTAAGTTTGCAGCATAGTAAGAAATCCACTTTTACACATAAACTAATTAATTTTTCCAAAGGCAAAAGTCAACACCTCATGGGAAGCCGCTGCAAATTTATATTCATGTAATCAAATCTGGGTTTCTCATTCACTGAAATCTCTTTGTACACTTGTTTGGAAGAGCACGGTGCAGTTGGTGGGGACGAGAGACAGGACCTTCTCAGTGGTGGCCCGTCAGCTGTGGAACCCCCTCCCCAGTGAAATCAGGTCAGCCCCCTTCCTCTGGACCTTGAGAAAGAAAGTGAAGGCGTGACTCTGGGACCAAGGTTTTGGGTAAAAATGCAGTGCAACAAGAGTAAAGGAAATGTGCAATCGTGACTGGAACGGCCTTGACTACAATTACGGATTGTGTAGTTTTTAATAATTGGTGTTACTGTTTTATTGTTTTTTATTTTTTTGTTTTTAATGTATATGTTTATTTTACCATTGTCTGTTCAATAAGACATCAAATTGTTGCCTATTGTAAAGCTGCTCTGAGTTCGCTATGGGATTGAGAGGGGCAGGGTACAAATGTGGTAAATAAATAAATAAATATTTATTTATTTATAATAATAATAATAATACACTTTATTTATATTCCGCTCTTCTCACCCCGAAGGAGACTCATAATTTATTATTATTTATTTCGATTTATTCGTCGCCACTCCCATCTGGCTCGGGGCGAATTACATATGATAAAACACAGTAAAATACAAACACAATAAAAACAGTTAAAACATCCAAGGTTACAGCAGGTTAAATAATGGTCAAGACGCTATATCATAAGTATTGCACTTGTTTTACCTAAGGGGAGACTGACAAACTCACCCCCAGTAACGTGACAGAGAGGATGTGGTTGTATTGGAACCTATTTTTATCTATGGTGATTAAACCCTGTAGTGCAGAAATTTTGGCAAAAAACAGAAGAAGAATTAATGCTAATATCTTTCAATATACTGTATTAATCAGGATACTGGACTAGCTCTGAAAAGTTTAATGTGAACCAATGGATTCAAAATACAAGAAACGAACATAAGGAAATACTGCAAAAGCTCAGAAATTGGTAGAATTTCCTTCTTTTTCCCCCCAAAAGGTTGTATGAAGTATTTTTTTTAAAAAAAAATTCACACAAAGACAAAACAAGAACAAAAAAGAGGGTGAAGGTAGTGGAGCTCTGGATAATAGATTAAAGTAAAAGGTAAAGGTTTCCCCTTGACATTAAGTCTAGTCGTGTCCATTTTGTGGGGGGTGGCGCTCATCTCCATTTCTAAGCCAAAGAGCCAGCGTTGTCTGTTAACACCTCTAAGGTCATGTGGCCGGCATGGCTGCATGAAGTGCTGTTACCGAAGTGGTACCTATTGATCTACTCACATTTGCATGTTTTTGAACTGCTAGGTTGTCAGAAGGTGGGGCTAACAGTGGGAGCTCACCCCACTCTCCAGATCCAAACCAATGACCTTTCGGTCAGCAAGTTCAGCAGCTTAGCGGTTTAACTTGCTGCGCTACCAGGGGCACTCGGCCAGTAGATTAGAACTATAAATATGTCTACAATATCACTGAAGAAGAGAAAGGGGATTGAGGAGGAAAATAAGCCTTATATTTGTAGTAATCATTACATCTCTATCTTCATTTCAAGTACTATTATGCACACATGGTCTAAAGTTTTGAAAATTGCATATATCCTCTATAACCAGGGGCCAGGAACCTGTGGCTCTTTTTATGATTGCATCTGGCTCTCCAGAGCAGCCCGGGCCTCGGTTTCCCAGCATGCAACAGGGAGTGACCCATTCTCCATCTTCCTTCCTTCCCCTCTACCCTTTCCTTCTCTCCTTCCTTTTCCCTCCCTCTCTCCCCTTCCTTCTTTCCTCCATTCTCCCTCTTCCTTCCCTCCTCTTCCTTCCTTCCTTTCTCCCCTTCACCCTTTCCTTCTCCTTCTTTCCTTTTCCCTAGCTCTCTCCCCTTCCTTCTTTCCTCCATTCTCCCTCCCTCCCCTTCCTTCCTCTTCTATTTTTCCCCAAGTCTTCCTTTCCTTCTCCTTCCTTTCTTTTCACTTCCCTCTCTCCCTTCTCTTTTCTTCTTTTCCCTTCATTATTTTATTTTCCTCACTCCTTTTCCTCTTTTCCCTACCTTTTCCTTTCCTTTCCTCCCTTCCCATTTCCTTCTTTCTTTTCCCCTCCTTGTCTCTCTCCTGCTTTTCTTTTCTTCCTTTCCCATAGTGTGTTCTTCTTTTCTTTCTTCCTCTTCCCCTCCCTCCTTTTATTTCTTCTGTCTTTCTTTCTTTCCCGCTTCCTTCCGTCTTCTCTTCCTTCCCAGAGTCCTGAGCATGCCTTTTGCAGAGCCAGGTCTGAAGTGTCCCGTCTTTCTGCCCGTGGAATCCTTTTCTCATAGTATGTACATATATACTCACATTTAGTTGAATTCAGCCTATATATAATATATTATATATATATATATGGCTCTCACTGAAATACATTTCCAAATATTTTGCTTTCATTGCTCTGAGTCAAAAAGGTTCCCGACCCCTGCCCTATAACAGAAGAGAACACACTGTCTTGTCATTTGATGTCAAAACCGGTAGTCATGTCTTCTCATATTGTCCAATGTTCTTCCTATCTTCTCTTCCAGTTCTTTACATGTCTTTTATCTAATTTTAACTATTGCCATATAAATTTTAAAAATTAATTCCTTTTGTTAGTAAATTAATATTACGTAGGTGAGATTTTACTATGTTACACTGTCTTGTTTTCTTTTTTTAAAAAACACTACACAAACTTTGTGTGTGTATAGGTGTGTAGTTTTGAAATAGCTAAACAACAAAGCTTGCAAACATTTCTATTCTAATTAAAGAGTACTAACAGCTCAAAAATCTCTTGAATGGAAAGTATATAAATAGGGCATCTTCTTTAATCACATATTATGTGAGCCTCTCTCAGACTTTAGTTGCGCATTCTTCCATAATGCAGTGGGACTAGATGATGACTGTGGTACCTTCCAACTCCAATTCTTTACCCTGATGTGTTTATATGTCTCTTCAAGTCACTTAACAGTCAGAGGTGGTTTTGCAATTTCTGTCATCTGAAATGTAGCCCACAGCACCATTGGATGTCTCAAGATTGGAAATGATTCGGTACCTTTAAGGTATTTAGGCTCTCATCTAAACCTTGATGACAGCAAGATATTTCTAAGAAAAGTCTTATCTCCTTCCTGCTTCTGGCAACGAAACAAGGTATTGCGAGCTACTGCAAAGCGAATCCAATAGTTTGGAAGTTTGGTCTACCAGAAAAACTAACCACACTAAATCAGATAAGTGAAAGAACAGATGCCTCCTTTGAGATACTGTGATTGGTTGCCTCTTATCAACCATATGGGCTACACAGCAAGGCAATTTATAGACAGAATATTGACAATATTAATGTCTCGAAAAGACATCCACCTCATTTTTAAAACCATGAGAATTTATGAATAAGATGTTGATACAGTATTTGCAATTGTGGAATAGTTATTAAAATTATTATTATTAAAGATTTGAGCTTTCAATTTATGTCTATTTTTTAAAACACAAAGGAAACAGAAATATTACTTCCAACCATTTCGATTACCAGCAGTGATGTGGTCATAGGGGGAAGACAGATGTTGGCTACCAGTTCCATCAAATGTACCTACCCCAGGTCTAGTTCATCCTTACTCTTTGCAGACCATTTGGTATATGTGAGGGTGTTGAGTGAATATTTACATACACTTTTGTTGCTCCCAAGTCCAATACTGTGAACTTAGGGATGACCCAGTCTCTCACTCAGAATCTCTGTCACTATTTAGGCAGTAACAGGAGCAGCTATAGGAAGAATAAGCCCCAGCCCCTCCTCAGCATATGTTTCATGGAGGAGCATCACACCTACCTGCAGATAAGTGGAAGGGCAAGGGCACAGGCTACCTGGTCTGATTCAGAGCCCGACAGCAGCATATGAGTGAGGACACCCACACCGAAGGGGGAGTCTGCCTGTACACAAAGGTTCATCAACAGGGTCTCTCCTGAAATGAAAGAGGAGAGCAAAGTGTCAGAAACAGCACTCAGCACACTGCCCTCTAAACTGCAGCAGGTATTTGTTCCAAGTTTGAAAGAGGAAGACTATCTAAGGACCACGCATCATACTACTCTATTAGACTTTTTCTTATCACAAGAGCTTTAATACCCAAGTTGCTCACATCTACTTCAGATGTTCCATGCATGGCTAAAACACAACACTAAGAAGTGGTTCTGAGGTTTATCGAACCCTGGCTAACACTACATCTTGGTGTAGGGATGAGAAAGCAAGAATCATTAATTCAAACTAGAACCATTAGCTTCCTAAGGGTTGAAAAACCTACCAAGACAAGAAGTAGGAGATCGAGGACGAGGAGCACTTCCTAGGTCATGCAAACTAGATAAATACTGAGTTAAATCTTATACCCAAAGATGCTAAAGTTGGCAATCCATCGGCTATAGGCTGTATGCAGCCCAAGGGGCATTTTGGATGCTCATTTCCACTATGAAATCCACTCTGCTCTTCTGAAACCCCCAAGTAAGTTCCTCCCTTCCTTTCTTCAAATACAGTGAAGTATTTTTTGCCACCCACACCGCTTTCCTTCATGCTATTCTTCAGATCTCTTCATGGGAAGCATTTACCTCTGTTTATGTACTGTCTGCCTTTGTTAACTGTATAATGGCATTGAGTGTTCGCCGTATATGTGTACTGTAATCTGCCTTGACTCCCCCTCAGAGAGAAAGGGCAGAATTTAAATAAAGTATATTAAATTATTATTATATCCTCTCCTTAATTCTCTCCCATGCTGCTCTCCCTCCCTGCCACAGGTTCCTAATCTATGCATCCCTTCTCCAAATTGCATCCAGGCATTACGAAACCTCAGCAGTAACAAAGGCAGCGGCTTCAGCAGTGACGCAGCCCCTGATGGGTTTTGGGGCTGGGGAAGTTGGTCACATTTATCTTAGTCCACAGGGTTGACTGACATAACACATACCAAGTTCCCTGAATCTTTTGGTATCACGCTGTTCAGCATCTACGTTTCCTGGTTCTTCTCCTTCGTGTTCAGCAGCAACAACGGAAGCAGCCTGCTCAGGTGACACCCCAAGTATCAACCAAGAGCGGATGAGAGAGGGCCCATAGGAACGAACAAAGGCTTCCAGGCAGGCTGGGTTGCAGGTGAGGCGATGCAGCAGCCGAAGGCAGCGAGATGAAGGGGCTGGGCTCCCAGTCACATAGCGCAGCAACCCTTTCAGTGTGGTTGATGTAACCAAGCTGCGACTGGGATCCTCAACTTGAGAAAATCGGGAGAGGAGCAGCAAGGCTGGGGCTTCAGGAGCCTGGAGTTCTCTGTCACTCACGTAATGAGACAAAGAGAGCGGGAGGGCCAAGGAAAGCAAGGGGGACGAGGTCTCGCCAACAGGGCGTGATACTTGGGGAGGCGTCACTTGCTCAGGTGTTGACCGAAACTTAGCACGACGTTTCCAGCAAGTGGTAGGTGTCCTGCACTCATCAGGAGAGGCTGTAAGATTCTGCAGGGTTGACCGTTGGGGGATCAAAGAAGTTTCCTCTGCAGCTGCTGGTCTGGCAGCAGCTTTGGGCAACAGCTGGTTTTGGTCATCCTTCCTTGGAGCAGATATCACAGGGACTGATTGCACATTACTGGGCCCGGGCTCATTCTGGTCCATTATCAAGGAAATCTCAGTGGACTTCTTAATATCTCCTTCGGCTGAATTTATCACCACCGAATCTGGTGTCACCATTAAAGACAATGAACATGGTAACTGATTCTCTTCATGGAATCCATCTTCTTTATTCTTCACTGGTGATGTCTCTATTAGTCCCCGCTGCTGCTCCTTGGTCCCACTTGCATCTTCTTCTTTGGTCCCATCTAAATCTGGCATCCCTGCCACTATTTCTGAATAGAGACCATCAGGTACATTCAACATAAGAGATGCTTTTGGGCATGAACTCTGCTCTGGTTGTATTCCCTCCCCCTCTGTTGAGTTTAATGTTTCAGAAGTATCTGGCTGCTCCACAAGAGGCAAATCTAATAACGTCGAGTTTAAAAAATCAGGGGATTCTGCCCTTGACTGGGTTTTCACTTCAGAGGGAGCATGACAGGGTCCCAGGACCTCATCTTGCAGTTCTTGATTTGGACTGGCACATCCTGGAGCATCCAGCTCAGAAAGGGTGGTATCAGGAGACCACTGAGGGGAAAGGTCTACTGGACTAGCAATATAGCCTTCTGATATAAGCCAGGATCTGCATTGGAAATGGAGGATACAGAAAGATAAAGAAAAATATTCATTACGTATGTTGCATTTGTCCCTTACTGTTCCTTCAAAGCAGTGGTTCCCAATCTTTTTTTGACCAGGGACCACTTTGACTAGGGACCACTCTCCAACATTAGTACCAAAAGGGTTATGAATCAGTTTTTGGTCAACTTTAGATTCAGTTTGGTTATTTGGGGTGCTGATTCAGATAATTGCATTGGATAGACCACATCCGCTCTAGTTTCTGATACAGAATATATGCTATCCAGTAGTTGCCATCTGCTCATCCACAGAAAACCATATTTAATAAGCCTCAGCACTATAAGAGGGTTTTGTGAGACCAGTCACTCTCATTGCAACGCTGTAGGGATGGTGAAGCCGTGGACCATATTTTAGTTCTTACGGACCACTAGTGGTCCATGGACCACATGTTGGGAACCAACACTTCAAAGTGATGGTAGGGAGTTTGCAGTGAGACTAGTGCTTGAAAAAGTTCCTTTTCGGGACTATAACTTCCAGAATTTTTCAGCCAGGACAGGATGGTTCTCATTCTCTTTTTTTATTACTTGTACAACATTTCCACATCCCAGTCATCGAATAACTACAGATTACATAAAATGCAAAGTTTTCCATAAACATCTTTTCAAACATCCTATCTTTTTCTGATGCCCCTCAAGATGTTTGGATCTCAGTTCCCAACTGTTCTTTTATGAACAGTCTCCAAGAAAAGAAGGCATCCAGCTGAAGAAATCATTTACCTGAGGCTCTGAAAGCTGGAAGATTCTGCCCCTGGAGTGGCCTGCTCCCCACGTCGCCCCTCTGCAGGGAAGTCAAAAGAAGCCGCGTCTCTTTCATCTTCCTGTTCCTCATCCTCTTCCTCCTCTCGCACCTGGCCTCTCAACTGGCCCAGCACTGCCAGCTGCCCTACCAGCAAGGGCACCAGCCCTCCAGCCTGCAGCACCTCCAGGGCCTCTTCGTCATAGAAGAAGGCCACAAAGGCCACTACCACACGGGCATGAGAGGAACTCTGGCACCGGTCCCGCAGCAGAGATAGCAGCAGCTCTAACCCCCCAGCTTCACGGACACGGCTTCTATTGACAGCCTCCCGGCAAAGCAGGCAAAGAGCTTTCACCAGCGGATAGAGGTAGGGCCCAGGTGCTCCTGCTTCCTTTCGGCGGCGGATTTCCCCAACCAGAACTTCCACCCCTCCGGCATTGCCAATCACTGGCCTCAGCATCCCCTGCAGACAAAGATTGGCAAGGGCCAAGAGGGCAGATTCCCGCACAGGCCGTTTGTCATGGCTGGCCAAAGCCACAAGGACTGGGATCCCTCCACCCAGGCTTAGCTGTTGAGCGCAATCCCGGCTGCAACCCTTGGTGAGCTCAAGGAGGGCACGCACCCCCGCTGCCACCAGAGCAGCGTCATCGAGGGAGGAAGCCAAGCGTTCAGCAATGGGGCGGACTGCTCCCTGCTGAGCCAAGACCAGGCGATGGGCAGGAGTATCAGCCAGGTATCGCACTGCCCTGATGGCACTCTGCAAACACTCGCTGTCCTGGGAGGTAGTGAGGACTTGGACAAGTGGGGACACAGCACCTGCAAGGGAGAGACAGGGAGTGGGATCCAAGAGGAAAACAACTCTGTTAGGAGACGTAATTATTGCCAGTTTCTTGTCAGACAAAAAACTGCCAGGCCCATCCATCAGCTTCCAAGTATTTTGGATTTTAATGGATTTTAAAATACTTGTACATACATACTGATATATTGTACAGATGGGGCCCAAGTCTAAACATGAAACTAATTGATTTTTACATATATACTTTATGTAGATAAAATAGATATGATTTCATATACAGTATTTTTAATTTTTATGCATTAAAAAAAGCTTGTGTACACTGATCCAATAGAACCAAGCCAAAGCAGTACCTATTGATCAACTCACATTACATGTTTTGAACTGATAGGTTGGCAGGATTTAGGGGTAACAGCTGAAGCTCATCCTGATCCATGGCTTCAAAGAGCTTGGGTACACTGAACCACCAAAAATGTCACTATTAGCCACCCATGTGTATTTCAAAATTCCAGATAAGAGTTACTCTATCCGGATTCTTGTGATGGAAGAGGAAAAGAACACTATTTTCTCTTTAAAGAAAGGATAATGGAAATAGTTTCCACCCCTCTTGTTTTCAGATTAATAAAAAGGCTTATAACACAAGTCCTCTGTGTATATATAAAGGATGCCTGATCTGACCACTGAAACACATGCCTTAATTGCATCCTGTTTAGAGTACTGTAATGCACTCTATGCGAGACTATCTCTGAAGAATGTTTGTAAATTTCAGTTGATGTAAAGTGCTGAAGCCAGACTGTTAACTGGGGATCATACAACTCTGCTTCTTCAACAACTCCAATGGCTGCCTGTCTATTTCAAGGCTGAATTCTAAGTGCTGGTTGTGACTTACAAAGCCCAATACAACTTCGATCCAGGCTAAAAGATAGGCTGTAGTTTCCCCCATGAGCTTGCCTGAGCCCTTTAATCTGCAAGGGGGGGGGGGCTTTATTTCAGTCCCACCATGATGGATAGTTCTCCGTGGCTGCCCTAAACTTTGGAATTCTCTCTCTAGGAAGTCTAGACTGCTCCTTGGTGTCCTTCCATCAGCAGGTGAAGCCTTTTTATTCAGATAGCCTTTTCAAACAAAAGTCTAAGGAAAAGTCTGTAAAAACATTCTGTTCTGTTTTAAACTGTACTGATTTAATGGCTGTTATCTTTTCAAAGTGTGCCGTTCAAATTGTTTTAATATGGTTAATAATTAAATTCTTCTAAACTGTTGACCTTTTATATGTTTTTAATTACATTATGACCTCCATATCTGCAAGATCAGTATCTGCTTTCCTTTCTCCCTGTCTAACAAAATATGGCTTCTCTGGGCAGTTTCTAGATCCTTTAGCACAACACTATAGTATTATTGAACCAGCAGTCCTTCATTTCAATTGTTCGTTATTATGCAAATTTCACATATCCTTGCAAAATCCGGGAATAAATCCCTGCAGATACAGGAGTCATGCTGTACATCGTAATAATTGTAAGCCACCTTGAGTTCCAATCTTGGGAGGGATATGGGAAAAATAGAAGGTGATAAATGTAATGGTGATAATGAACCTGTAGGTGGTGATAATGTAGGATGGAAACACTGCGGTTGGGAGATACTGAAAAGAGGAGGAATACTCGTTTCATCAAAAATACATATTAAATTTTTGTTGAAAATATGCATAAGCAAGAGGTATCATGGATTACTCACGTGGATATATACTACCTTCAGTCTCTTTCCAGTGAGGACAGACATAATCCGCATTTAACACCGCTGCACGTCCTTTCACTACGGACATCGGGCAAGTGCTTGTGTATTGTATTATGTTGTGTACCTCTTGCTTATGCATATTTTCAACAAAAATTTAATATGTATTTTTGATTAAACTAGTATTCCTCCTCTTTTCGGTATCTCCCAACCGCAGTGTTTCCTTGTTCTATATAGTGCAGCTACTATTCTTAGCGTTTGTGTTGTGGATAATGTAGGATGGAAATGTATAAAGATAAAGATACAAAGATTGTCTCAAAAAAGAAATGAATATATGTAAAAGAAAATAATCCTCGTGTTGGTGGTGGGAATCGTAAATGTTATGTGTGTATAAGGTATGTATTTATTTTGTGTATCCAAAATAAAAAATATATAATAATAAAAAAGGTGATAATGAACCTGAAATAGTACACCCACACTCAGTTGTAACATATCTAACCTTCCAACCATGTCCCTCCCTTCCACAACCCCAATGCACCATCCCACATTTAACCTGCTTCGTGGATAGCTTGGCAGTTCTCCGAATCGACAGCCAAGTTGCCGAGAGCCCGTGCTGTTCGGTTTTGGATACTTTCCACGGCAAGCGATTTCAGGATAGCAACTATAAATGCACAGAATGGGAAAGCATGAATGGCTTCCAGAGTGGTGGCTGTGTTAGTCTTTTACAATTATAAACAATAAAGATAGACTCCTAGCTCTATATCTTTGACAAAAAAAAACATCAACTCTGGAGTGAGAGAAGCTTCTTCAGACAGAACATCATCTTAAGTATGATTTCCAGACACCGCTACTATCAAATCTGTTCCAACAAATATAAACCACAAGCCTTCATGCCAAAACGCATCACTTGATCTGCCAGAGAGACCAGTATCTGCTATATGATAATAGTTTATTCATGGGAAAAGCTTTAAGTCTCTTTCACAGTGCAGACAGACTGTATACATTTTGCTTCCTTGTCACACATAGCATGTGAGGTCTTGCCTAAGGGTGAATCAGTACAGCTATAAGCTTTTAAGACTATCACCAGTCTCCCTGAGAAAGAAAAAATAAAAATTTATATCCCAGTTTTCTCCCAGTTTAGGGCCCAAAGAGTATTACAGCATAGATTAGAATAAGGCTATACAATTAAGGAAGCTATCCTAATTGAACACAACTGTAAAACTCTTTTTTAAAATACGGAAGAATAAAAATATGGTGTGCATACTCTCTCACACCCTATTAAAATCTCCTAAAAATGGTCTACCCTCAAGGAGGAACCAGGAAGGTCAAAAGGAAACTCCTAACAGATACTTATCTCCTGTCACTGGCCTCATTCCCCTTCACTCTGTTTTAAAGATGAGCTACTGGCATTTACACATTAATAGACAGGTGGCGTGCCAACTGTAGAAGTAGCAGAAAGCAAATTGTGACAAGCTGAGACATATTCCTCGGCTGCAACCTTGAAGGGATGAGGCTGTGTATCACACATACCCTATTTAAACAGTCATGAATCAAAGCAGAGATTCTTGGTGCTTCCAAAGTGTGGGGAGTGTGGCTTGATACAGTACAGAGCTCACAATCTCCAAAAGGGTCAGATTTTACCGTTACAGATTGCCAAACTCTGTCTAGGGGTGCATTTGCACGGTAGAATTAATGCACTCTGCCGTGCATCAAGTCACAGTAGTCAAAGTGGTGTCAAAAAAACCTGGGAAACACCATTTTTTATCCTTGGTCTTCATTTCCGAATAAGAAGCCTGAACATGACACAGAAGGCCAGGGCTTGACTTCCTGCTCAGCCATGAAAACGCACTGGGTGACCGTAGGTGAGTCATACATTCTCAGACTCCGAAAACCACATGACAGGGTTGCCAGAAGCAGGATATGACTTGATAGCACCTAACAACTGACACACAACTATTCTGCTCCAATATATTAGCAGAGGGACCCTACCTCATGCCAAGACATGAAAGGCATCCTGAAGACCTCTGTCCCCTGATCCAATTGGTCTCTTTTATACCAAAGTGTACTCTCTGCCATATATCTGATATACTCTTCACAGCAAAATAGGCGGCAGATCCAGGTCTCCCCAAATGTAGGGGACCTGATAGTGTAGCCCCCCCCTATGTAGACAACTGAAACTACACTACTACTGCTGCTACTATTATTACCCTGCTTTACTCTCTTAAATGAACATCAAAGTAGCTTCTCCTTCAAAAATTTATTATTATTCCCAGTGCAGCATAACTATGAAGAGCCTTGGGTACCCTATAAGAAGAGGAAATTATTGTTATTATTAATATACCACTTTCCCCTCCATGTATTATTATTACTCCGAATATGGCATATCTGTGATGAAAAGTCTCAGGTGCCTTATATGAAGAGAGGAAAGAGGGATATTATTATTAATTTTAGTATTATTATTAATAAGAATAAGAATATCCCACTTTCCTCTCTTCATGTATTGTCATAATACTCCCAATATGACATAGCAGTGATGAAGGGCCCTAGGTGTCCTATATAAAGAGAGTAAAGAGGAATATTATTGTTATTAATAATAATATCCCACTTTCCTCTTTTCATATATTATTATATTACTCCTAATATGCCATGTCGGTGAAGAGCTCAGGTGCCTTATACAAATAGAGGAAAGAGGGATATTATTAATATTATTTCTATTATGAATATTATAATTAATACTAATATTAATAATAATATCCCACTGTCCTGTCTTCATGTATTATTACTTTTTTTTATTACTCCCAGGATGGCATATCTGTGATGAAGAACCTTGGGTACCCTATAAGAAGAAAGGAAAGAGGAATATTAATAAATATGTTTTCCTCTCTTCATGTATTGTTATATTACTCTCAGAATGACATATCAGTGATGAAGAGCCTCAGGTGCCTTATATGAAGAGAGGAAAGAGGATTATTTTATTATTATTACCAATATCCCACTTTCCTCTTTTCATGCTTTATTATTATTACTACTTAGAATGACATATCAGTGATTAAGAGTCTCAGATGACTTATATGAAGAGAGGAAACAGGATTATTATTATTACTATTATCATTAACAATATCCCACTTTTCTCTTTTCATGTATTATTATTATTATTACTCCCAGAATGACATATCGGTGATGAAGAGCCTCAGGTGCAGAATGCTGGACTAGATGGGCTGAGGCCCGATTCAGCATGGCTCTTCTTATGTAGTTATAGGAACATGAACACAAACTGCTGGAAATGTAATAAAATAGAAGGCTCATACTTCCATACTTGGTGGACGTGTGAAAAGGCAAGATCATACTGGAAAAAAACCCAGGAGATACTACAAAAAATGTTAAAGATAAAAATACCCTTTTACCCTGAGATCTTTTGCTAGGCATGTATGATAATAAGCTAGAATGACAAACTATTTTCTCTTGAACAAGAGTCTCAGGTGCCTTATATGATGCTGGAAAGAACCGCTCATCCCCGATGAGGAGACACTATTGCTGAAAATTCTAGAAATAAGAAATATGGATAGACTCACTTTCCTGCTGACTAGATACAAAGGAACACCTATAAGAGAAACAGACTGGACAGCAGTGATGGACTATCTAAAGGACAAACAATATAAAATAGAAGACTCTTAAAGACTTAGCTCTTACAGGAAGATACGAAGCAGAGAAAGCCTAGAAAGACAGGACTCACACAGAAAGAAATGAAGGAAAAGGAAGACCCCCACAAAGCAGGACTATTGGAAGTCAATTTTATCTCACTTTCCCTAAATCTTGCACCAAATCTAACCCCCCTCTCTTGAACTTCCCCGGAGCTCTATCCAAACCCTCACCCCCCATCCCCACTGTCTACTATCCCTCTCTATATAACCTTTCCACCCGCTTTTCCCCACTATCTATGTCAATGCTTTTCTATTTTATGTATATATGGAAAAGATACTCTCTTGAATAAAGATTTTTTTTTAAAAAAAATCTCACTTTCCTCTTTTCATGGATTATTATTATTATTAACAATATCCCACTTTATCTTTTATTATTCTTATCAATATCTCACTTTCCTCTTTTCATGGATTATTATTATTATTAACAATATCCCACTTTATATTTTATTATTATTCTTATCAATATCTCACTTTCCTCTCCTCATGGATTATTATTATTATTAACAATATCCCACTTTATCTTTTATTATTCTTATCAATATCTCACTTTCCTCTTTTCATGGATTATTATTATTATTAACAATATCCCACTTTATCTTTTATTATTATTCTTATCAATATCTCACTTTCCTCTTTCATGGATTATTATTATTAACAACAATAATGACATATTTTTTATTATTCTTATCAATATCTCACTTTCCTCTCCTCATGGATTATTATTATTAACAATATCCCACTTTATCTTTTATTATTCTTATCAATATCTCACTTTCCTCTCCTCATGGATTATTATTATTATTAACAATATCCCACTTTATCTTTTATTATTCTTATCAATATCTCACTTTCCTCTTTTCATGGATTATTATTATTATTAACAATATCTCACTTTATCTTTTATTATTCTTATCAATATCTCACTTTCCTCTTTTCATGTATTATTATTATTAAACAATATCCCACTTTATCTTTTATTATTATTATTATCAATACCTCACTTTCCTCTTTTCATGTATTATTATTATTATTACTCCCAGAATGACATATTGGTGATGACATGGATTATTATTATTATTAACAATATCCCACTTTATCTTTTATTATTCTTATCAATATCTCAATCTCCTCATGGATTATTATTATTAACAATATCCCATTTATCTTTTATTATTATTATCAATATCTCACTTTCCTCTTGGTGATGGATTATTATTATTATCAATATCCCACTTTATTATTATTATTAACAATATCTCACTTTCCTCTTTTCATGTATTATTATTATTAACAATATCCCACTTTATCTATTATTATTCTTATCAATATCTCAAGAGAGAAAAGATTTCATGTTATTATTATTATTAACAATATCCCACTTTATCTTTTATTATTATTCTTATCAATATCTCACTTTCCTCTTTTCATGGATTATTATTATTATTAACAATATCCCACTTTATCTTTTATTATTATTATCAATATCTCACTTTCCTCTTTTCATGGATTATTATTATTATTAACAATATCCCACTTTATCTTTTATTATTATTCTTATCAATATCTCACTTTCCTCTCTTCATGGATTATTATTATTATTAACAATATCCCACTTTATCTATTATTAACAATATCTCACTTTCCTCTTTTCATGTATTATTATTATTAACAATATCCCACTTTATCTATTATTAACAATATCTCACTTTCCTCTTTTCATGTATTATTATTATTAACAATATCCCACTTTATCTTTTATTATTATTAACAATATCTCACTTTCCTCTTTTCATGTATTATTATTATTAACAACAATATCCCACTTTATCTTTTATTATTATTCTTATCAATATCTCACTTTCCTCTTTTCATGGATTATTATTATTATTAACAATATCCCACTTTATCTTTTATTATTATTCTTATCAATATCTCACTTTCCTCTTTTCATGGATTATTATTATTATTAACAACAATATCCTACTTTATCTTTTATTATTATTCTTATCAATATCCCACTTTCCTCTTTTCATGGATTATTATTATTATTAACAATATCCCACTTTATCTTTTATTATTATTCTTATCAATATCTCACTTTCCTCTCTTCATGGATTATTATTATTAACAATATCCCACTTTATCTTTTATTATTATTCTTATTAATATCTCACTTTTCTCTTTTCATGGATTATTATTATTACTCTCAGAATGACATATTGATGATGAAGCCTCTCAGGTGTCTTATATGAAGAGAGGAAAGATAATAATAATAATTATTAATAACAACAATATCCCACTTTATTATTATTATTAACAATATCCCACTTTCCTCTTTTCATGTATTATTATTATTATTACTCCCAGAATGACATATTGGTGATGAAGAGCCTCAGGTGCCTTATATGAAGAGAGGAAAGAGGATTATTATTATTATTATTAACAATATCCCACTTTCCTCTTTTCATGTATTATTATTATTATTACTCCCAGAATGACATATTGGTGATGAAGCCTCTCAGGTGTCTTATAGGAAGAGAGGAAATATAATAATAATTATTATTAATACCAACAATATTCCAATTTGTCTATTATTATCACTTTCCTCTCTTCATGAATTATTATTATTATTATTGAGATTGGAGGTGACCCCCCCCCCCCAGGACTCCGTAAAAAATGGTTCAAAATCAGGGAATTCATAGTTTTGCCAAGGACACCAGGCTGGAATGATCCCATAATCCCCTATCTCTCCCCCATGTGGGAACCTAAGGCTTTTTCCGTGCCCCCACATAGCAGCACCCCTGTAACAAGCGCTTTGATGACTAAAAAGGCCAATCTGAGATAGGCAAGCCCGGTTGCAGAAAGCACAGCAGAAAGTCTCCTTGGGTGATGTTGTTTCCAAGTTGCGGTTCTTTCTGCGTTGTCGTTTCTTTTCGAGACCCGCTTGGCGTGTCTTCTCAAAAGAGGCCGCAGCATTGTGGAGAGTGCGTCTCCATGCCAATGAGGCCAGGATGGACCATTGTTGGTGATCAATCTGGCCGAGCCTGAGTTGTTGTTTCAGGGAGTCCTTATATCTCTTTTTGGGGGCACCTCTCTTGCGCTGACCCATGGCAAGTTCACCATAGAGTAGTATATTTGGGAGGCGGTGGTCTTCCATCCTAGAGACGTCCCCTGCCCAGCGCAGCTGTGTTCTCAATAGCATGGCCTCAATGCTGGTGATCCCTGCTTGCTCAAGGACAGCAACATTAGTCACATAGTCGGTCCAGTGTATATTTAGGATTGTGCGAAGACAGCGCTGATTAAAGCGTTCCAGGAGCCGTAGGTGTTGGCAATAGGTGACCCATGTTTCAGACCCATAGAGGAGAATAGACAGTACGATAGCTCTGTACACACTGATTTTGGTGCTTTGCCTCAGGTGCTTGTTGCTCCAGACTCTTTTGTGAAGCCTTCCAAATGCACTCTATGCCTTTGCTAATCTGTGATCTATCTCTTTATCAATCTTGGCGTCTGAAGAGATTACACTTCCCAGGTAGGTGAACTGCTGAACGAACTTAAGCACAGATGTGCCTATGCTGATGTGGGGATGATGGTGTTCTTCCTGTGGTGCGGGCTGGTAGAGGACTTCCGTTTTCTTCAGGCTGACTTCCAGCCCAAACAGCTCTGCAGCTGTTGCAAAGCAGGATGTTAGGCGCTGCAGATCTGCTTCTGAATGGGTGACAAGGGCAGCATCGTCAGCAAAAAACAGCTCACAGACTAGATAGTTTAGAGTCTTAGTGCGAGCCCTCAGACGGCTTAAGTTAAGTGTATGCATGTATCTATATGATATATGAAGGAAAAGCCACTGTTTTCCTAAAACCAGCAACTCATGACTCTGGAAGCCCCTATGGAAGTTGATAATCCCCTGATGAAAGGTTTCACCAAGGCCACTTGCACGGACAATAAATAAATGGCTCTTATCAAAACCAGGCCTCGGAGGGCAAGGCCAGACTACCTGGAGTGATAGGATCTACGGACATTTTAATCACCCAACACAAAAGGTATCTTCCTGTCTGTGAAGATCTAGGAACTTCGCTACAGCCTCTCCATTGTGTAAATCCTACCGGCCGAAACCAACCCCAAACGTCTTCAATGGACTCCATATCCCAGGACTGTAAAGACAAAGGACCTAGCCCAGGGGTGCTCACACTTTTTCAGCATGCGAGCTACTCTTAAAGCAACCAAGTCCAAAGGATCTACCTGCCCCCAATGCCGTGCGCTCCTGCGCGCTCCCGCCACTGTGCGCACCCGCGTACTCCTGCTGCTGTTTTCCACCCGCGCAGCGCTTCTTCCGCCTGCGGGGCATTGCAGGAAGGAGAAAGCACAAGGCAGGGCATCCAGAGGGAGCGCTCCGCCCTGCCTGTCTCGCCGGCAACGGAGGCTGCACAGCTGCTTCTGGATGAGAGAGAGGCAGGGCGCTCGTGCTTCCTTCTTCCTACAATGCCCCGCAGGTGAAAGAAGCACTGCGAAGCCAGCAGCAGGAGTGCGTGTGCGCGCAGGGTGTGTGTGCGCATGGCAGGAGCGCCCCATCCAGCTGGTGAGGCCCGAAGATCACCTGGAAGAGGGCCGAAGATCTACTAGTAGCTCCCGAGCTACCTAATGAGCAAAAGACCCAGTTCAAAGCAGATATTGTGTTGTATGTTTCACATTTTTGTAGTGGGTAGGTAGATCATTTTGACTTGGTTGTTTTATAAGTAGCTCGCATGCTGAAAAAGTGTGAGCACCCCTGCTCTAGGGGCTAGACCAAAAATGTGATTTCAAAAAGGCAAACAATAACCGTGGCTAGGCTTGAAAGCCTAAAAGTTATCGCCCAGCCATTTAGCAAACACTGGTCATCTTAATCCAATAAACTAGGCACGTCTTCATTGTTTCCCTGTTCCCCGCCTCCCTTCCACCTCATTGGCTGAGAAGCCAAAGCAGGGCTTAGGTCGCCATTGGCTCTCTTGCTAGCTTGTTGATGTCACAGCCAATCATAACAAAGCCAGTTCAGGCGGGGAGGGGGAACGGACGGGGACATGGGAACTTTTAAATCTGAAGGCTATAAAGATTGTATCTCTCTGCCCAATGGGCATGTCGATTTTTTTTTGGCAGGCTACTGCCATCATCATCTTTTCCAGCTGGAATGAAATACCTCGGTGTCAGTGGCTTTCTCTTCAACTTGGTGAGATTTATTCTGAAATACGGCTTCTCTTTCTTACCAGCTTTCTTACCAGTGTCTCCAGCTTCCTGACTGTGGTCATGACGCCGGCTCCTCAGTTTAGTCGTACCGGGACCAGTGAGTTGATGTGTCCCTAAAGAACTGAATGTGTATGACTTTAAGGTGCTCTAAGCTCCACAGGACTTTCCTTTTATTGGGCAGACATTGCCTTGTCACTTGGACTGGAATAACTTACCTGTATTAATGCTTGTTATCAATATGTATATTTGAATGTATTATGATATATATTTTGTAAAATGATATGAAATGAAGATTATTGACATTTATGATATACCCAGTGTATCTACTCGTGAGTTTGGATTACCAGTCTCTTTGTGAGCTTAGTATTCAGTTGCCTTTTCAAACATAGCCTGCTTCCTAGATAGCGTTTTACTCCAGTGAGTTACACTCTGTGTTTAGCTTGAGTCTGTGAGACTGGCAGGGGCAACAAGGGGGCCTCCCTCAAGGAGTGGAGGGTTCGAGCTGGTTCATGGAGGGAAATCCGGTCACGAAGGTAGGTGGGTCCCAAACCGTTTAGAGCTTTATACGTGATCACCTAAACCTTGAATTGGTACCGGAAAATAAATGGCAGCCAGTGCAGTTCTTTAAACATGGGGGTTGACCTGTAACTTGCCCCAGTTATTAATCTGGATGCTGATCACTGGAGAAGTTGAAGTTTCCGGGCCGTCTTCAAGGGAAGCCCCACGTAGAGTGTATTGCAGTAATCCAGTCTAGAGGTAACCAAGGCATGGACCACCATGGTCAAGTCAGACTTTATGAGGTATGGTCGCAGTTGGCGCACAAGTTTTAACAAGTGTCAGCGCTGAGTCCAGGAGGACCCCAACCTGCAAATCTGTGACTTCAGGGGGAGTGCAACCCCGTCCAGCACAGGTTGTCACTCAATACCCTGGTCAGACGAACGACTGACTTGGAGGACCTCTGTCTTATCAGGATTGATCCTCAGCTTGTTCCTCCTCATCCAGACCGTCACAGCGGCCAGGCACTGGTCCAGTATCCAAGGGGCTTCCTTGGAATCTGGTGGAAAAGAGTAGTGGAGTTGGGTGTCATCTGCCTAGAGGTGGTACCGTACTCCAAACCTCCGGATGACCTCAGCCAGTGGTTTCATGTAGATGTTAAATAGCATGGGGGACAGAATATATCCTTGTGGGACCCCACAGGGGGGTTATATGTTATTGTTCTTTTATGTTAGGTTTCATATGTATGTGAGGCATAAAATGTTGCTATAAATATGTTGGAAACCACTTTGATCCCCCCCCCCCCCCGCGGCGTGAAAAAGCAGTATACAAGTGAAGTAAATAAAATAAATTAATATCCTATTTGCTGTTAGGAATTGTACGAGTTGACGTCCAAAACACCTGGAGGGCCGAAGTTTGCCCATGCCTGATATAATGCATTTCCAAACTGCATTAAATGACAGTGTAGATCCAGCCTGAGGATCTACTGTTGCTGCCTTTCTCTTTACTCTCTAATTTTCCAAGGCAATCTTACTATTGTGAGCCATGCATCTTCCATTTTCTCTATCATGTTATTTTGTAATAGTTTATTTTTTTTAAATTTCATGTATTTATTTTGATGGTATTTTCTGCTTCTTTGTATTTTATTTTGCTGTACTGTAATTTTGGGCTTGGCGTCATGTTAGCCGCCCCGAGTCCCCTTTGGGGAGATGGTGGCGGGATATAAATAAGAATTATTATTATTCTTATTTCAACCAAAATCTTCATACTCTACACCGGTTGAAATGAATGCATTGGTTGTGTAACTCTGGACCCAACGAACCTTGAGAAGCAGGAATGCTCAGGACAATGTCTCCTTGATGGAGGAAACCCCCTTTGCAGGAATCTGCCCAGTTGCATCTCCTATCGAACTGGCTTCAGCTGGAGGTATTGAGGCATCTTCACCTTCTCTGTAGCAATGATTGAACACCCAAAAGACCTTGAAAACAGAAAGCTGATGACAGTGTAAACTTCAGCTATCTGTAACTACCAATAGAGTCACGTTTGTGCGGATGGATTGCGAAGGGGTCAACGGTGGTTGGGATAAGGGTTCTTTCCCCCACAAGAGACAACAAAGTGACTTTTTCCCCAAACACAAGTCAGATGTCCTTTGAGTCCAGGATGACATTATCAGCAGGACAATCTGTTGGCTAAACTAGAAGGTTACACAGCTGATGGGGTGCTGTTTTTCCCAAGTTCCTTTTCTACTTTGGGCTGTTTCAGGCAAACAGAGGAGACACAGGAAGGAGGATGTAATGTTTGCATAGTGTTTGGGTAGAGCTGCTCAGCACGTAGGCCAAACGACGAGCAGGTTAAGGTCTTGGAAACAATAACTCGGTCTGGACCTACACATGGAGTGGAGTTTACATATATCAGACCCTTGAATGTAATGTTGGAGAGAGACTTAGCAGAAGTTGTCACTTTTGACGATGCCAAGGAAATTGGTTATAGAAAGAGTGTTATACTGTTCTGGCATTTACCCCAAAGAGTTTGCCCAATTGAGGAGTCTTGAGATTGCCATAAAGTGAGTGAGTCAGATGGAGATGACAAATTATCACTGTTGCAAGAATTGTTCAGAGATGGAAGGAATCATTCCAGTGCAAAGAAGAGTGAATGGTGAAGATATGTGAATTAGCCAAAATGGAGAAATCTTTGACTAACTTTAAGAAAGATTGGGACCTGTTCATTCCCTTTTTTAAAGCAATGGTGGGGACATTTATGAACTGCGGGATTAATGAATTAGTAGAATGTTCTCTGTAGTAGAAGTGTGATTACATTATCATTGAAAGAGTGTAGTAGACCATTAACCATCAGATAGATAGTGGAAATGTATTGTCGAAGGTTTTCATGGCCGGAATCACTGGGTTGCTGTAGGTTTTTGGTTTTTTTTTTTTTTTTGGCTATATGGCCATGTTCTAGAAGCATTCTCTCCTGACATTTCGGCTGCATCTATGGTAGGCATCCTCAGAGGTTGTGAGGTTGCCTGTCATAGATGCAGGGAAAACGCCAGGAGAGAATGCTTCTAGAACATGACCATATAGCCCCCTCAAAAAAACCTATAACAATCCAGATAGTGGAAAGTTTCTTGTTGGTTTCCTGTTCGTTTGGGGTTTTTTTTAAGGGTCATTGAGTTGTAGTGGATAGTATGTAGTCATATAGTTTGGTTTTGTATATCTAAAAAAGTGTTTCTGTGATTTAGTTTGTGTGTTTTATTTTGTCTGTTTTTATCCGGTACACTATTATAAAGTGTACCAGATAGATTTATTTATTATTTCGATTTATATACCACCCTTCCTGAAAGGTTCAGGGTGGTTCACAACACATAAAACCAACATAATCACAACAGTAATTAAAAAAACATGATAAAAACAATTAGGACAGATATGGAATTAGCGGCCTCTAAAGGTTAAATGCCTGTCGGAAGAGGTTGGTCTTGCAGGCCCTCCGAAAGGCCTGTAGATCAGTTATTGGCAGAGCGTTCCAAAGGTTAGGCGCTACTACGGAAAAAGTATGCTGTCACGTGGATGACAGGCGGCAAGTCCTAATTACGGTACTTCCAACAGAGTTTGGTCCATGGACCGTAGTGGTCTCTGGGGAATGTTCATGTATGTATACTGGCCCCAGACCATATATACTGGCCCCAGACCATGTAAGGCCTTAAAGGTTAACACCAACACTTTGAAGGCAATCCGGTACTCGATGGGAAGCCAGTGCAACTGCTGTAGGACTGGTGTGATGTGACACGTCAGTGGCACTCCAGCCAGCAGTCGAGTCGCAGCATTTTGCACTAGCTTAAGTTTCCGGATCACTGACAAAGGAATATGATCCTTTTGGATGTGATCCTTTCAGGTCTGGCAATTCTCTCACATCAGAAGCGACTTGCAGTTTCACACACACACACACACAAAAGGTCTGGCAACACCTAAACCCAGAATTGGTCACAATGGTTATGACGTCATCCTGGGTGGAAATGCTTCATATAATCCAGACCATTTGCCCTCAACCAAATGTTCTTTGGATGGCAGTACTACAACTCCCATCATCCCCATTCAACGCACTACTGACTGTAACAGGTATTGTGGTTTGCATGTAGAAAGAGCTAAATTGGGAAAGGCAGACCTATGCCCTGATCAATGTTAATTTTGATGCTCCTCCTTGGGTCTATAGAAAACTGGAGGTGGTTTAAGGTTGGATCTACACTGCCATATAATCAGGTTTCTGATTACCTGCTTTGAAATGAATTGTATGAGTCTACACTGCCATATAATCCAGTTCAAATCAGATACTCTGGGATCAGAAACTGGATTATATTGCAGAGTAGATCCTACCTTATTGTGAGCTCGGGGCGGCTCACAACAGGGCAATACACAATAGAACACATTAAAACACATAAAGCACTCTAAAATATCCATAAATTAAAAAAACAATGCGCTGTACGAAATACAAAACGCACAGCATAATACAGTATAAAAAATAAAATCAACAGGCAAGACTGGGACACTGATGGCGTCTTATAAGCCGAAGGCCTGTTGAAAGAGGAAGGTCTTGCAGGACCTCCTAAAGGACATAAGATCTTGGGGGGCTCGTGTCTCGGTTGGGAGAGCGTTCCATAAAGTTGGAGCTATCACTGAAAACGCTCTCCGGGTCGCAGTTAGCCTAAGCGTCTTGACAGGGGGAATTGCCAATAGATTGATGTTCTCTGACCGCAGTGATCTCGTAGGGCAATATGGGGTAAGCCGGTCCCTCAGGTACATTGGCCCCAGGGCCGTGCAAGGCCTTAAAGGTAAGCATCAGCACTTTGAAGGTGATCCGGTGCTCAATTGGAAGCCAGTGCAGATCCTGCAAGGTATGTGTAATATGGCAACCTGCTGGGGTACCAGACAGGAGCCGGGCGGCAGTGTTCTGCACCAGCTTGAGCTTCCGGGTCACCGACAGAGGAAGGCCGACGTAGAGCGCATTACAGTAGTCTAGTCTCAAGATGACCATGGCTTGGATCACTGTGACCAGGTCGTTCTGGGATAGATAGGGGGCCAGCCGCCTTGCCTGTCTTAGATGGAAAAAAGCTGTATTACTGACCATGGAGATTTGGGTCTCCATGGTCAGTTGGGAGTCCAAATAAACTCCCAAACTCTTTAGAGAAGGCGATGGGCATAACGCCACACCGTCCAGGGTCGGAAGCTGGACATCCTCATCGCCCGGACGGCCCAGCCACAAGATCTCCGTCTTCACTGGATTCACCTTCAACCTACTGGCTCGCAGCCATCCAGTAACGGCCTCGAGGCAACGTTGGAAATTATCGGGTACAGATCAGGCCTGCCCTCCATCCTCAGAATGAGCTGAGTGTCACCAGCATACTGATGACACTCCAACCCAAAACTCCGCACCAGCTGTGCAAGTGGCTGCATGTAGATATTAAATAACAAGGGGGAGAGAATGGCCCCCTGAGGGACTCCACAAACTAATGGGGAGCCCTCGGAGACCATCTCTCCCCTCAGGCAAACAGGAATGCTGAAGTTCAGGACTGAAAGTGCTTGTCGTCAGATCTATTTTAATATTTATATGTTGTAATGTAAAGTATATATTTTTTCTTAATGTTATGAGCCACTTTGGGTCCCAATAAAATTTTATATCCCACTCAATAAATGGGATATAAATAAATCTCATAATCATCATTATCATCATCTATGGGCAGCTGCCATATTCCTATCCTCAAAACCTTGCAAAGCACTTCCCCCTCGTGGCATTGGGGAGAAGTGCACATATTTGGGGGGAGAGCTTGCGTGCGCTGTGCACCTGCCCAAGATCCTATTGCTGATGCTGCCAACCACTCATTTGGCTGAGACAGGTGGAGGTTACCTGAAAGCCAAATGTCTTTCTTCACACTTGTTGACACTGACTTTGCAGAAACTGCACGCCTCCTTTCCCTGCTGTTTCCTCCCTGCAATTTCTCTGCTGTCTACGCCTCAGTTTTTCTGACGTGCTGCCTTATTTATTAAGAACATAAGAACATAAGAAGAGCCATGCTGAATCGGACCTCAGCCCATCTAGTCCAGCATTCTGTATCACACAGTGGCCCACCAGTTGTACACGGGGATCTCGAGCAGAAGGGAGGGCAAACTCCTGACCTGCTCCCGACCCCCCACAACCAGTACCCAGGGAAATCCTGCCTACCTCAACCAACTCCGAGGTGGCACTTGAATGTCCTTTTCAGTAACTACCGATACACTTGGTATCCATGAATCTGTCTAATCCTGCCTTGAAGTTGTTCAGGCTGACAGCTGTCACAACCTCCTCTGGAAGTGAGTTCCATAACCCAATGACCCTCTGGGTGAAGAAATACTTCCCTTTATTAGTCCTAATTTTCCTACCTTGGAGCTTCAGGGAGTGCCCTCTAGTCCTAGTGTTTTGTGACAAAGAAAACAGTTTTTCTTTATTCACCTTTTCTATCCCATGCATGATTTTATACACTTCGATCAAGTCACCTCTTAAACGCCGTCTTTCAAGGCTGAAAAGACCAAGGCGTTGCAACCTGGTTTCATAAGGGAGCCGCTCCATCCCTTGGATCATTCTTGTTGCCCTTTTCTGTACCTTTTCCAGTTCCGTTATATCCTTCTTAAGGTGCGGAGACCAGAATTGTACACAGTACTCCAAATGTGGCCTTACCATCGATTTGTAGAGAGGTAATACAACATTTGCTGACATATTTTCGATTCCCTTTCTGATCATGCCTAGCATAGAATTTGCTTTTTTCACTGCTGCTGCGCACTGGGTTGACATCTTCATTGAGCTGTCCACCAAGACCCCAAGATCCCTTTCCTGGTTTGTCTCGGAAAGCTTTGACCCCATCAATTTGTAGGTGTAGTTGGGGTTCTTTGCCCCGATGTGCATGATGTGCAAATTGCAGGTAATTTGGTTTTAATGTTTCATCCAAGAGTGACATCCCCAAGCAATATAGTCCATTGCTTCATCCCGCTGTCTCAAACAGCCTGGCCATTGTCTATATTTTATTTGTCTTCATCAGTAGTGGGCAAATGCAGCCCCAAAGCCTGTTAGTATGGATTTTCCCAGAGTGTGACTTTTTTCTGGCCAAGAAAGGGGGCGTTAATAATCTACCCTAAAACAGCAATTTACCCTTTTTGGAGATCTGTTCTGCAAATAATAATAATAATAATAATAATAACTTTATTTATATTCCACTCCATCTCCCCCGAAAGACTCAGGGCGGATTCCAAATACAAAAAGCAAAAATTCATTGCCCAAATACAACAATACATCCATACTAACAAAATGTAAAACATATAAACACGAAATTATAACCTTACAACTAAAATTAAATAAACACAGCCTGTTACAACTGACATAGGACAAAACATGAAACCTAAACAACAACTTCCCAGTTCCTTGGGGCAAATAACCACCTGAGTAGGCTGCTGCTTCACAACAGCACTTTTCAACTTCTAAAAGGATCAGTTTTCCAAAACCAGGCACTTTAAGGGTTTTTAATTCCTCTTCCTTTTTTGCCGCTACTGATAGGGTTTCAAAATTGCCCACTACTGATGCCAAAGTGACACCTTAATGCTTTCTTCTTCAACTGTTCAGGACAACATAAAGGAGTCCTTCCTCAGCTTTGTATCTTCATAGTGACCTTGAAAGATAGATCAGGACTAAGGCCCCTTCTCCATTGCCATATAATTCAGATTATCAAAACAGATAATACACATTACCTGCTTTGAACTGCATCTACATTGCCATATAGTAATAATAATCTCTCTCGGCATTACTTCGCGAACGAAGATTCTTAGGAAGGACTCATCCCACGCTTTTTACAAGCGCATTGATGACTAAAAAGGCCAATCTGAGATAGGCAAGCCCAGTTGCAGAAAGCACAGCAGAAAGTCTCCTTGGGTGATGTTTCCACATTGCGGTTCTTTCTGTGTTGTCGTTTCTCTTCGAGATCCATTCGGCATGTCTTCTCGAAAGAGGCTGCAGCATTGTGGATAGTGCACCTCCATGCCTCCCAATGTGAGGCCAGGGTGGACCATTTTTGGTGATCATTCTGGCCGAGCCTGAGATGTTGTTTCAGGGAGTCCTTATATCTCCTTTTTGGGGTGCCTCTCTTACGCTGACCTGTGGCAAGTTCACCATAGAGTAGTATCTTTGGGAGGCGGTGGTCCTCCATCCTAGAGACGTGCCCTGCCCAGCGCAGCTGTGTTTTCAATAGCATGGCCTCAATGCTGGTGATCCCTGCTTGCTCAAGGACAGCAACATTCATCACATAGTCGGTCCAGTGTTCTAATAATAATAATCATCATCATCATCAACTTTATTTATACCCCGCGACTATCTCCCCAAAGGGACTCAGGCAGCTTACAAGAGGCCGAGCCCACAACACATAATAATAACATCACATCGGTAAAATAACAAAACAGCAAACAATAAGGCAATACAATTAATATAACTCACATATAAGCAAACACACACAGAAGTTAAAAACCTTATGGCCGGGCCAAATGTAGTATATTAAAATATTTTAAAATAAACACTGGGCACGAATAGAGGTATCTAAACAGGAGGGTTTTAAGGATAATGTGGGGAGATCAATCCAACGGATAATTAAAGTGCTTCTGGGGGCATTATGCATAGAATTTGTCAGAGCAGAACATTGTTTACTTTATTCCAGGAAGGCACACTGGAACAGCCATGTTTTCAGGCTCCTCCTAAAGACTGCCAATGAGAGAGCTTGTCTGATATCCTTGGGGAGTGAGTTCCCAAGCAACCCAGTGATTCCGGCCATGAAAGTCAGGGAGCCACCACAGAGAAGGCCCTCTCCCTCATCCCCACCAGTCGTGCCTGCGAAGGAGGCAGGAGCGGGAGCAGAGCCTCTCCAGATGATCGAAGGGATCGCATGGGTTCGTAGACAGAAATGCGGTCAAAAATATCTGGGACCGGATACTGGATTATATGGCGGTGTAGATCCATCCTTACTGATAAAAAAGTGAGCTTTTGGTGGTTTAAGAAGCACTTTTCCAAAATAAGCAAACTCCAGGAAGTACTTGGAGGAGGAAAAATATCACCGAGCTCCTCCTCGCTCTTACCATGTAGTGCCTTCTGTTTCAGTCTCAAGCCCTAAATCATAATCTCACACATCCTCATTCCAACACTTTGGGTTATTAGGGCAAGGCACCCTTAACATGGAAAGCATGATATGACCAGCGTCTCTCTGTTGCTCTGTGCGCCCCAAGACCAATGGCAATTGGAAGAGGACGAAGGTGTTTGTCAGCTGGCAGTTGGGCAAGATGTTTGTGCTCATCTTGAACTTCATGACAATTACTGCCACCTGCCTTTCTTTCTTCATCCTACGAAACCTAGAGCCTGCAAGAGGAAGGATGATGCAAGTGGGATGCCACCTCCCGGGTTGAACCTCATAAACCACACATTGCCTAATGCATTCACTCACACTACTTCAGGCTCTCCGCTTCAAAAAAGGAGGAGGAAAAAATAAACCAGGAGATACACGGGAAAACCCCTTGATTCTTCCATTCCCTGCCAGGATTTCTTCTTGAATTCTGAATGCCAGAAATTCAGGTTTTTTTCTTGTCTATTCTGTGAATTCTCCAGTTCATAGGATCCTATCATTGCCACTATTTTCACTTCTTCAACTCTTCTAGGAATTGGATCAACCAGCATTTGACTTTTTCCTCGTTTCAGCGCCTTTGGCCATTCTAAAATTTATTTATGAATATATTATATCATATAATATAACATGGCCCAACAAAAAAATCTTGGTGTCTTTTGTTTTTAGGCCTGTTCCTGGAATTACTTGTGCTGATTCAGAAAATTGCATTGGATAGCCCACATTTGCTCTAGTTTTTAGGCCGCTTCTACACAACCCTATACCCCAGAACAGGGGTGCTCACACTTTTTCAGCATGCGAGCTACTCTTAAAGCAACCAAGTCCAAAAGATCTACCTGCCCCCACCGCCGTGCGCTCCCGCCGCCGCGCACTCTTGCCACCGAGCGTGCTCCTGCTGCTGTTTTCCGCCCTCACAGCGCTTCTTCCGCCTGTGGGGCATTGCAGGAAGGAGAAAGCACGAGGCGGGGCATCCAGAGGGAGCGCTCCGCTCTGTCTGTCTCGCTGGCAACGGAGGCTGCACAGCTGCTTCTGGACGAGAGAGAGGCAGGGTGCTCCCTCCAGAGGCCCCACCTCGTGCTTCCTTCTTCCTGCAATGCCCCGCAGGTGAAAGAAGCAGAGCAAGAGCAGAAGCTAGCAGCAGGAGCGCGCGTGCGCGCGCGCATAGCAGGAGCGCCCCATCTGGCTGGTGAAGCCCGAAGATCACCTGGAAGAGGGCCGAAGATCTACTAGTAGCTCCCGAGCTACCTAATGAGCACCCCTGCCCCAGAATATAAAGTCAGAAAATCCACATTATCTGAGTGTGGACCTAGATAACCTAGTTTAAAGCAGATATTGTGGGATTTTCAGCTTTGATATTCTGGGATATAAGGCTGCATGGAAGGTCCCTCAGATATAGTTATCCTGGTTTTCTATAGGTATGTCTATGGTGATTGATAGGTGGCATATGTTCTGTATCTCAAAAACTTGAGCGGATAGCAGGAAAGTGGTATCATTTTTTGAATCAGCAGGCCAAATATACATTAAAAACAAGCCTAACATTTAAGGCACCACAATGTGTGTAAAATACTATGAGTTGCTAGGCTTTGTACATTTCCCAGTTTCCACACCAATCTTTTCTACTTTGTGCCTATTAAAGGTAAACCCCTGGAATGCAAATATGGTCTTGTTAAGGTTGCAATGATCCTAAAGTGGCCCCATTATAGGGTCACTTTAGGATCATTGTAATTTGGATATGACTCAAAGGCATGGATCAACAACAAACACTTTTAACTATTGTGGCTTTATCCTGGGATTTATAGTTTAGTTAGACACTCTGAAGATAGGATTTGCTTTTCTGCTCAGCTAGGGAAACACACTGGGTGGCATTGGCTGAATCTTAGGGTGCATTTCTACACTGTGGAATTAATTCAGTTTGACAGCACTTTAACTCAATGCTATGGCATTCTGAGATCCGTAGTTTGATAAGGAACCACCATTCTTGGGTACATAAGGCTACATAAGACCTTGTAAAGATACAACTTTCTGGATTTCACAACATTGGGCCTTGGCAGTTGACCCAAGTGGTGTCAAACTGCATTAATAGTACAATGAAAAGGCACACATACACTCTCAGCTCCAGTGATAAGGCGGGCATAAGTTGGAAACGACTTGAAGGCACACAGCAGCAACAACAACAACACAAGAAGATTTTTAGATTTTTTGCCACCTGAACTAAATAATAATAATAATAATAATAATAATTTACTTGTATTCCGCCTTATCTCCCCGAAGCACCTTGAGAAAAGAGGAACTGAGTGTTAAATCAGTTTCAATCTGTAGTGCAGATAAGCATTCAAGGGAGGTAAATAATTGCTCAACAGCTTTCTAAGCATCTCCCCAAACTATGTCCCAAATTTGTTTAGAGGGAGGCATGATGATTAGAGTGGTATGAAAGTAATATAACGGGATAACATTATATAGGACACCATATACTCTGACCTATATAACCCAACCCAGTCCTTAAGCCCAGTTATCCTCTTCATTTTCATTCCCATCCCTCCTGTTTGTGGTTATTAGCCCTCATCCCCTTTCATCCCCTCTCTTGTCAGTATATTATGACTAAATTTCTCATTCAAGCCCATCCGGACCTCTTTCCTTTTCCGGTTTCTGAGCAAACCTTTACGGAAAATGTAAGTGTCCCCATTGCCTCATTATATCTTTTACTCGGTATAGTATGTCACCTCACATATTACACACAGATCCTGTTGCTGTCACTGTTTCTGCATGCCTTCAAGTCGTTTCTGATTTTATGGAGACTTAGGCAACTCTGTGACGGGATTTTTTCGACACAATTTGTTCAGAGGGGATTTCCCTTCCTTTGGGATTGAGGTCATTGGGCTTCCATGGCTGAGTAGGAATTCGAACCCAGTTCCTAGAGCAGGGGTGGGCAATTATTTTTTTCCTAAAGGCTGAACTACATTCTAATCTACATCCTTTATTTATTTATTTATTTATTTATTTGCTATATTTACTATATATTACACATCATTAATATTAACATATTAATATATCAAGAAATATTCATATATTATTAGTATTAATATCATAATTGTTATAGTATATACAGTATATAGATATTATAATATATTGAAATTATAATATAACATTATTATATTATATTATTTATTATTATATTATTATTATAAAATTATTAGAACATTATTATAAAAAATAAAAACCACTAAAATAAAATAAAATTCAAGAAGACAAGATGCGTACCAAGATGATGGCTGACATCCTGAAGAGAGGAAGGATCCCAAGATGGAATGGCCCAATGGCCCCAGCCCAGAGGATGGCAAAGCAGGCCCAGCCGCCACCGCAGCAGAGGAGAGCAGAGCAGCAGGTGATCGGAGGCTGCAGGCCCGCTCTCGCCCCCAGCCGTTTCCCAGCTGATCGCCCTGCTATGAAGTGCTGCTGCTGCCATCCCATCGCGGGCTCTGTGGGGCCTGTGTCGGCAGACAGGCCGGAGGAGCGGCAGCTTTGGAGTGCCTGCCATCCCTGGAGGGGATCCGGGCCTGCAGGGGGAGTACTCGGTGATCTGAGGCGGCTGTTCACCCTGGCGACCCAGAAGTGCTCCCACTGCAGGCCCGGATCCCCTCCAGGGATGTAAGGCATCCTCCGGCCTGTCTGCCAACACAGGCCCCACAGAGCCCACGATGGGATGGCGGCAGCGGCACCCCTTCCTCTTGGCCCTGCCCCCGACGCCCTTCTCCCCGGGCCGGACAGAAGCGGCTGCTGGGCCAGATTCGGGCTGTGGGCCGTAGGTTGCCCACCCCTGTCCTAGAGTCATAGTCCAATGCTCAAACTACTACACCACATGGTTCCGAGTGACAAATTTTACCCAGAACATCTGTCATCTGTCAAATTAATGCAGTTCTCACCACTTGGGTCCGATCTAGGCCCCATGTACACTGCCAGATAAAATCCAGATTATCTGCTTTGAACTGGATTATATGGCAGTGTAGAATCATATAATCCAGTTCAAAGAAGATAATGTTGATTTTTGATAATCTGGATTATATAGCAGTGTAGACTGTCTGGAGCTACACTGCCTTATAATCCAGATTATTTTATTTGAACATATTTTATATGAGTCTACACGGCCATAGTTCAAAGCAGATAATCTGGATAATACAATCCGATAACCTAGATTATATGGCAATGTAGATCCAGCCTTTAGCTGCCATGGCTCAATGCTATGGAATCATGGAAGTTGCAGTTTGCTGGGGCACCAAGCACTCTTTGGCAGAGAAGGTTCAAGAACATGTAAAACTACAGTTTCCATGATTCCATACCATGGAGCCATGGCCGTCAACGTGATGCCAAACTGCATTAATTCTATGTTGCAGATGCACACTGGGATGGAATGCTGAAAATGCTGGAATGCTGGGATGGAATGCTGAATGCTCTCCCATTGCTTTCCCATAGTAACGAGTTTATAAGAATTCATTTAGGGACTACAACTCCCATTATCCCTAGCCAGCGACTATGCTTGTGTGGGGGCTTGGGTGTAATTCTGTAAACTGGAGCCCCCAAAATAACTGGCTCACACTTTTATTGGAGCTAATTCCAGATAGCGAGAGAAGGAAAAATAAAGAAGAATTCTAGAAGAAGGAGAAAGTTGGTCTTAAAAAAAACTTTCCCAAACTGGCTTCTGTTCATGCCCTCTGGGATAAACACAGAAACAATGGGAGATAAAGGATTAAATCCAGATTATGGGGAAGGTGGTGTGAAAGGAGCGGATAGAAAGCTGGTTGGCCTGCGCTGCTTGCCCCTGCTTGCCCCAACCAGTTCTTCTGAAATCTGCAATAAAAAAGAAGTTTGCAATGATGACAAAACACACGTAGAGAGGAAGCACGTCTGTTTGTCCTGGACAACATATCCTTTGACAGTTCTGGTTTTTGCAAAGGGACTTCCAATTAACCTTGCACCATGCCACTTTTTCAGCAGCTTTCAAAATGTTCTGGTTTCTCTCCTGCCTTTCCACTTCTTTCCTTCCTTGGCAGTTTTCTTCACTTTCTGCAAACTTAAAGCACAGAGAGAAGGAGTTTGCACTCATTTAACTCAGCAGTGATAAATGGACATGTGCTTGCCCTTCCCAGTACTAGTGTTTCCCAACCTGGGGGTCGGGACCCCTGGGAGGAATCACAAGGGAGCTTCAGGGGGTCGCCAAAGACCATCAGAAAACATATATTTCTGATGTTCTTAGGGACACCTTTGGCATCTCTCAGCCTGTTCTTCTCTTATTTTTTGAAAACAGAGGGCAAATCTTCCCACCACAAGCCCTTCTCTGCTGTGATTGGCCGACCTCTCAACCAAGGGGAGGGCTGTTTCTGAGACTCTAAGCAGAGGAGGGGGGAGCAGGTGTGCTCGGCGCATGGCGGCATAGTGTGCATCTGCAGGAGAGGGAGAGTGTGCGAGGCTGGAGGGAGTCTCACTCCAGCAAGTCCCTTCAAGGCATGGGGGTTCTGTGTGGGAAGTTTGGCCCAATTTTATCATTGGTGGGGTTCAGAATTATTTTTGATTATAGGTGAACTATAAATCCCAGCAACTACAACACCCAATGTCAAGGTCTATTTTCCACAAACTCCACCAGTGTTCACATTTGGGCATATTCAGTATTTGTGTCAAATTTGGTCCAGATCCGTCATTGTTTGAGTCCACAATGCTCTCTGGATGTAGGTGAACTACAACTCAAAAACTCAAGGTCAGTGCCCACCAAACCCTTCCAGTATTTTCTGTTGGTCATAGGAGTTCTGTGTGCCAAGATTGGTTCAATTCCATCGTTGGTGGAGTCCAGAATACTCTTTGATTGTAGATGAACTATAAATCCCAGGAACTACAACTCCCAAATGATAAAATCAACACTGGGTCTTTGTGCCAAATTTGGTCCAGTGAATGAAAATAATCCTGCATATCAGGTATTTACATTACAATTCATAACAGTAGCAAAATTACACTTATGAAGTAGCAACAAAAATAATGTTATGGTTGGTTAGGGGTCACCACAACACGAGGAACTGTATTAAGGACTGCAGTAGACTCAGCCAGGCAAAAACAAACTCTTGCTGCCTCTCCTAGTTTGTGTTCTTCCTCAGTAATATCTTCTGCCACCCTGGTTAGGTCTACACTGCCATATAATCCAGTTTCGGAATCTAGAAGCTAACTATAAAATCTCATTGGGTGACTTAGAGCAGTCTTTCTCAACCAGTGTGCCGTGGCACACTAGTGTGCCATGACGGACCTCCTGCTGTGCCGCGAGAAAAGCTCTGTGCCCCCCTTCCTCCCCCCCCCCTCCTGCTGAACTCTTGCTGCTTGGGGGAGGAGGAAGGGCCGGGCAGTGGCGAAGAAAAAGAAGAAGGGACCGGGGACCACTGGCTTGGCACTGCCCTCAAGGCTGGAGCAGGTGCTGGGAGAGGTGAAGCCGGGAGTAGGGGCGGGACATGTTGCAGCCTGGCTCCGCCCTCCCCGGCTTCGCACTCCCAGCAGCTGCTCCCAGCAGGCCACCATCCCCCAGCCGTTCTTTATTGTGTTAGAGTGTCATTTTGTGTCATTTTGGTTGGTGGTGTGCCACCGGATTTTTTTAATGTTAAAAGTGTGCTGCGGCTCAAAAAAGGTTGGGAAACACTGACTTAGAGATTCCTAGAGAGCTCTTCTTTCTAGAAATCACTAGATCATCCAGCATGATGGGAGGAAGTTGGCCATACAGTCACACCGGAAGTCTTAGAGATACCCAGAGAGAACATTTTAAATCATACACATAAATAATCAAATTTGTGAGTAGTCTAAACCGCAGATGCGGAGGGATGACTGTAGTTGTTCTAGGTTACTAGTGGAGGACAGGCGCTTAGAGCAGGTATGGGTAAACTTTGGCCCTCCAGGTGTTTTGGACTACAACTCCCACAATTCCTAATAGCCTATCAGTTGTAAGGAATTGTGGGAGTTGAAGTCCAAAACAGCTGGAGGGCCGAAGTTTGCCCATGCCTGGTTTAGAGTGACATAGGGTGCAACTACACTGTAGATTTAATACAGTTTGGCACTGCTTTTAACTGCCATGGCTCAGTGCTATGGAATCCGGGGAGTTGTCGTTTGGTAAGACACAGCACTCTTTGATGAAGAAGGCTGAAGGCTACAAGTTTTGTAGCCTTTTCTGTCAATTCCCTATGATTTCCAGGTGTTTTTGGACTTCAACTCCCAAAATTCCTAACTGCCTCAGGCCCCTTCCTTTTCCTTTCCTTGTGGTTAAAGTCATGTCAGAGTGCATCAATTCTATAGTGTAGATGTAGTGGTTTTGATAGCAGGCTATTCCTTCATCCTCTAAAACAGGTACAGGCAAACTTCAATTGTCCAGGTGTTTTGGACTTCAACTCCCACAATTCCTAACAGCCTTAGGCCCCTTCCTTTCTCTTCCTTGTGGTTAGAGTGGTGTCAAAGTGCATCAATTCTACAATGTAGATCAGTGTTTCCCAACCAGTGTGCCGTGGCACACTAGTGTGCCGTGAGCGATCATCAGGTGTGCCGTGGGAAATTGGCACTCTCCCCCCCCCCTCCTAGCAGTCCCCTCACAGGTTTCCAAGAAACAAATTTAGCCTCTCCACTTGGAAATGTTTTTTTAAACTATTTTACTGGATTTTTCGAGAGTTGCCTCCCCCCGCCCCCCAAGGAACTGTTTATAACAGCTTCATGACATCCATAGTTAACTGGAAGCAAGTTTCACTCAGGGTGAAATTTCACAAAGGTCTGGAGAACAAGCTCTATGAGGAACGGCTTGAAGAGCTGGGCATGTTTAGCCTGAAGAAGAGAAGGCTGAGAGAAGACACGATAGCCATGTATAAATATGTGAGAGGAAGTCATATATATGTTGTGTTCATCGAAACAGGCCCAGGTTTCACACTGAGTGTATAAATACATTTAAAAACATATTAACTATATGTATTACTGTGTTAGAGTGTCATTTTGTGTCATTTTGGTTGGTGGTGTGCCCCAGGATTTTGTAAATGTAAAAAATGTGTTGCGGCTCAAAAAAGTTGAAAAACACTGATGTAGGTAATATAAAGGTTTGGCTGTTAGGAATTGTGCGAATTGACGTCCAAAACAACCAAAGGGCCAAAGTTTGCCCATACCTGCTCTAAAAGGTAAGCAAGCACCTTGTAGAAGTCAGGAAACTTCTTTTTCCAAAGGGAGCATGATCTAGTGGTTACACCAGTACCTGGCTTCTGGGTGGGCAAGAAGTTACCTTTGAGAAACTGGAACGTGCCCTTTCTCATGTTGAAATGTGATCATTTCCTAAATTGTGTAACTTGCTTGCTCACATCCCTTGTTCATCAACTCACTTCTCTCTCCAGGGATCCGTGCTGAACCCACGGAACTGTCAGGAGCCTGGCTAACTTTCTCCAGCTTGCCTCCCTCCCTGCCTGCATCTTCTCCTTCCCTCCTCCTTCCTTGTAATCTACTACCCTCCCTCCCTTTCTTGGTAATTCCACCCGCCCCAGTAGCAGACTGGGCGGTGACCTTAATGCATATATATATATGTATATTTGTAAAAGAAGCTGGATGCTCTCTTACCACCTCTGGTATCACCTTGTCCAGCAGGAGGGAAACAGATAGCCACTTGGCAGGTAAGTGAGCCTCCTTGGAGTTGGGGGGACAAATGGAGGGGTGCTTGGGGGACTGGTCTGGTCCCCTCCAGGGGCCACCACTAAAAGACCCACAATAGAAACAAATAGGACCATTTGGAAAAGTTAAATTAGTTTCAGATAAGGATATATTTTTTACAGTAGTTCGCTTCTGGTCATCCGATGAATGCAGAAACAGAGCATCCAAACAATGCATACAAAGCATTTATCTGTGATTAAACAAAACTTTTTATAGGTTTTGAGCAGTGTTTCTTAATCTTCGTAATGTTGCGACCCCTTGATACAGCTCCTCATGTAGTGGTGACCCCCAACCATAACGTTATTTTTTGTTTCTACTTCATAACTGTAATTTTGAATCATAATGTAAATATCTGATATGCAGGATGTATTTGCATTCACTGGACCAAATTTGGCACAGATACCCAATACGCTCAAATTTGAATACTGGTGGAGTTGGGAGGATTGATTTTGTCATTTGGGAGTTGTAGTTCACCTATAATCACCTATATGTCATTTGGGATTTATAGTTCACCTATAATCAAAGAGCATTCTCAACTCCACCAATGATGGAATTGAACCAAACTTGGCACATAGAACTCCTATGACCAACAGAAAATACTGAGTCCGGTAGGCATTGACTTTGAGTTTTGGAGTTGTAGTTCACCTACACTCAGAGAGCACTGTGGATTCAAACAATGATGGATCTGGACCAAACTTGTCACGGATACTCAATATGCCCAAATGTGAACACTGGTGGAGTTTGGGGAAAATAGACCTTAACATTTGGAAGCTGTAGTTGCTGGGATTTATAGTTCACCTACAACCAAAGAGCATTCTGAACCCCACCAATGAGTGAATTTGGCCAAACTTCCTACACAAAACTCCCATGGCCAACATAAAATACTGTGTTTTCGTATGATCTTTTGTGACACCTCTGACACCCCCTTGCAACCCCCCCCCCCCAGGGGTACCAACCCCCAGGTCGATAAACGCTGGTTTTAATGAGAAACCGAATCACTCCCATATTCTGCCTGTGCCCTTTTCATAAAAGCTATCAGAAAACCTGGTGCCTCTGGCTGGAGATAAGGAGAAGATCAAGAAGATGGTCCATCTCTTGTCTGGATCTACATTGACATATGATGCAGTTTGAAATACTGACCATACAATGTAGTATCAAACTGAATTAATTATATAGCACTGTAGATTGAGCCTCTGTTGTTAGTCCTTAGCATCTAGTGTTCACAGGTAGACTATCTCTCAGCAGGAAGGGTGTATTTGGTTTTCATAGGTAGCAGCTATTGGGAGACCTTTTCTCAAGAAATTTGTCTTATCTGTGTTTGAATGTGTCAATGCTGATGACTGTCACATCTCATATATATAATTATTCTTAGGCTTATTGATATTTATGTAATTTGTGTTTAATGCAATGTATTGATGTATTGTCGAAGCCTTTCATGGGGTGGAATCACTGGGTTGCTGTAGGTTTTTTGGGCTGTATGGTCATGGCCATACAGCCCAAAAAACTTACAGCAACCTGTTGTTGCATTGTTTATATGTCGGGATGGGAGATGAGGGTTATCTGTATTATGTAGTTTTTGTTTTTTTCTATGCTTTGAGTTCCATTTGTGGGAGAACAGCAGGATAAAAGTAAATAAACAACAATAATTCCTCATGTTTTGTGTTGTTGTGAATAGCAGTAGCATTAGAAGAAGTATCATTGTTCCCACTTGTTGAGCTTAGCTTTCAGCTCATTTTGAGGCTACTGTAAGGATTTGGGGAGGTTGTTTTGGGTTTTTTTGAGGGGGGGTTGCTTTCTTTTAAGGCTGCTGGGTTCTACAGTTGCATCAGCAGGACATTGAACCTTCAACTTAAGAATGCAGAACCTAATACATTTGGAAAATCTGATTGGAGACCAGTCTCTAATTAATTTCTTCTGCTACGCACCTTGAAATCTAAGCTTGAAAATTTAATTCCTTGGACTACAAATCCCAGAATGATGCAACTACTATAGCTACTGGCCTGAAGACCCTGGAAATCATAATCATCATCCCTCTGCTCCAATTGCTTTTCGAACCATTTACAAAATTAATATTGGGTTGTGATTTTCCTTTTATCAGAATTATTCCTGCACAGGAGTAGACACAAGAGCATTGTGTAGAACAGGGGTGCTCACACTTTTTCAGCATGCAAGCTACTCTTAAAGCAACCAAGTCCATAAGATCTACCTGCTGCCGCCGCCGCGTGTTCCTGCGCGCTCCCGCCACCGTGCGCTCTTGTCACCGCGAGTGCTCCTGCTGCTGTTTTCCGCCCGCACAGCGCTTCTTCCGCCTTTGGGGCATTGCAGGAAGGAGAAAGCACGAGGCGGGGCATCCAGAGGGAGCGCTCCACCCTGCCTGTCTCGCCGGCAATGGAGGCTGCACAGCTGCTTCTGGACGAGAGAGAGGCAGGGCGCTCCCTCCAGAGGCCCCGCCTCGTGCTTCCTTCTTCCTGCAATGCCCCACAGGCGAAAGAAGCACCGTGAAAGTGGAAGCCAGCAGCAGGAGCGCGTGTACGCGCAGGGTCCGCGCACGCATGGCAGGAGCGTCCCACCCGGCTGGTGAGGCCCAAAGATCACCTGGAAGAGGGCCGAAGATCTACTAGTAGCTCCCGAGCTACTTAATGAGCACCCCTGGTGTAGAAGACCATTTTCAACAATTGATATTCGCCCCCTTTTTTTTTTGCTATGTTTATATGCACATTCCTCACTGCTGCAACTTCTCGTCGTTTCCCTGCATCTGTGCACACAGGGGAAAAACTATGTCCATGTAATAATTTACACATCATGCGTGATTCGTGCATTTGTTCCAGCCAAGGAAATTGAACACTTGCACTAGTCTTTTAGTACTGTGTTATCACACTGAATACTCCCTTTCCTTCTTCTCATTTGGATACAAAACTGTAGATGGATCTAACAGAAAACACTATATATAAATCTTCAGTATGCCAAGTCTCATACGCTATAACTGTCCCAATTGTCAATCACAATCTCAATTTTATCCCCCGTTTTTCAAGTTTTTCAGCTGCTTTTAAGTTGTCCCGGGTTTTTATTTCTCCCTTTCTTTTCATTGTCTTCACCTTATTTCAATTGCTGAAAAATTAAAATAATAGTTTGCATTCAATTACTTCAGCAGGGGGAGAGGAGAGGAAAAAGAGGGAATTTTGCTCTTCTCCGTTAGTTCAATTAAAAGCATAGTGATGCAGTCTCTCATAGATTGTCTTTTCTTCCACCTTGACCACACTTACTTGGCTTCATGGGTCCTGGGTTTCATTTACGAAATGTTCAGAGGTACGACGGAAAGGTATAATGTTGCTGTAATGCAGTTAGATAACAATATGTAACAAAATTTGGGGGGGGAAATGTTCCTGGTTTGAAAATGTTATTTCCTATTTAATTGTGTAGTACTTACTTTGGAAGTAGTTGTTATTCTCCAGTTGTTTGTGGCTGCCACAAACTATGTTGAATTGGTTGAGACTCGTATGAGATTTATTCATGGAAAAACTATAGCAAAATGTGTTGCAGTTTAATAAACCATTTATAACCCAGGAACAAAAACTGTGTTACATAGTATAAAATGAATTTAGAGAGATGGGGACTGTCTAGATCAGACATGGGCAAACTTTCTAACTTGGGGCCTGCGTGCTAGCACTCCCTGCCAAGAGGAATGGCTACCTGGTGATGGAAAGGAAGGAAGGAAGGGGGAAGGAAAGAGAGAAGGAGGGAGGACAAAAGGGTGAAAGGGAAGGATGGGAGGAGAAAGAGGGAAAAAAGGAAGGAGGGAGGAAAGAGGGAAAGAAAAAAGGACGAAAGGGTGGAAGGGAAGGATGGAAGGAGAAAGAGGGAGAGAAGGAAGGAGGGAGGAAAGAGGGAAGGCAGGAAGGAAGGAAGGACAAAGAGGGAGGTAAGGAGAAGGAAAGAGAGAAGGGCGGAAAGACCAAAGAGAAGGAAGGATGGAAGGAAGGAAGGAAGGGTAGAAAGGGTGGGATGGAAGGAGGGAAGGGAAAGAAAAGAGGAAGGAAAAAGTGAAGGAAGGTAGGTAGGAAGGAAGAGAAGGATGGAAGGAGGAAGGAAAGAGAAGGAAGTAAGGACAAAAGGGTTGAAGGGAATGGTGGGAGGGAGAACGAGGGAGGGAGGGAAGAGGGAGGGAAGAGTAGGAAAAAAGAAGAAAGAGAGAGGGAAGGATGAAAGGGTGGAAGGAAAGGAAGGAGGGAGGGAAAAAGGGGGAGGGAAGAGAGAGAGGGAAGAGTAGGAAGAAAGGAGAAAGAGGGAAAGAGAGAAGGATGAAAGGGTGGAAGGGATGGAGGGAGGGAAGGAGGGAGGAAAGAGAGAAGGATCGAAAGATAGGATGGTGAGAGAGAGGAGAGTCTGAGAAAAGAGGCCAAAGGGCTTCATCTGGCCCTGGGGACTGGGTTTGCCCATACCCGGTCTAGATGCTGTTACACATAAACATCCAAAAAAAATCTGGTAAGATTCTCCTTCTGCATTTGAAGTCTTGCCATCCCATTTTGGTGTAGTGAATCTGGACATTTCCTCCCAAGTTCCATCTTAAAGACAGCCCAGTAATTCATTTCAGTTGTGATCCCTCCAATTGCTCTTTATTTCAAGGTGTACCAGAGTTTATCTCTCTTTTGCAGACTTTAAGATGACCTGTCTAATTGACTAACTTTTGTCAGCCAGAGGTTGACCTTTGGCCATGGGTTTCTGAGCACACATTGTATTTTTATGCATGCCTTGCTGTATTGTGGGCTACTACACTCACACCTACTGATATGCTTAGCATACATTCATGTTGTCATTCCACCTGCCTTGTGACCATCTGAGCTGTCCAAATGACAGAAAACTGAATTATTTGCTCAAAAGATGGCAGGTTTCTACATCTCATGGTTGCCAAAGAAAATATGCTAAAACCACCTTAAAGAGTAAAAATAGAGATGCCATATGTTGACCGTGTGATCTAGTCATCCTTCTTCCCTCTGCAACCAACATTGCCAAATAGGAACGGGTAAATTCCCTGGATTTCTATCTACTCATGCTTACTTAGGAACTGTATGTAATTGCTTTTATTATATACTTTTCTTCATAGCTCACACAACACGCAATGCCTTCTGTTTCGGTGCCAGCAGTTCTTACGGTGGTCCTTTTGCTCTTGGGAGGAAGCTACTCTGGAGGTAACACCTTTGCATTTCCTTCCACACCTGGGAAATCTCTCCCTCTCCCTCTCCTCTCCCTCTCCCTCTCCCTCTCCCTCTCCCTCTCCCTCTCCCTCTCCCTCTCCCTCTCTCTCTCTCTCTCTCTCTCTCTGCTATGGGTCGGGGAGGGGGAAAGTTGACTACCTCATTGATGGAATCAATTCCTGCCATTGTGGGACTATGTTGTGAATTAATGCAGTTTGAGCCCACTTTAACTATCATGATTCAAGGCTATTGAAGCATGAGCAGGGACGGATTGAAATGGTATGCAAAGTAAGCGGCCGCTTACGGGTGCCACGTGGCCAGGGGTGCATTAGGCCACGGCTGCCAGGTTCAGCTATAGCTGCGGGCCAGCGCACAGCTATAGCTGCGGGCCAGGTGAGGCGGGAGGCTCCGCCCCAGCTGCAAAACATTCCTCCGTCCTTTTCAGCCTCTTGGAGTGCCATTTGCAACTCTGACCACCTGGTGTCATGCTACAACAATGGCACATGCGTGGAACTTTCGCACATGCGCCATTGCTGTCGCACGACACCAAGCGGATGGTCACGCAAAACACACTCCACAAAGCCGAAAAGGACGGAGGAACGTTTTGCAGCCAGGATGGAGCCTCCCGCCTCTGGCTGCAAAACATCATCCGTCCTTTTCGGCTTTGTGGAGTGCATTTTGTGTCACCATCCACTTGGTGTCGCGCCGCAGCAATGGCGCATGCGAAGAACTAGCTGGCCCTGTGCATGCGCACACCGGCGTGTATGCACGGAACTAGCTAGCCCTGTGCATTCACACACCGGTGTGCCACCGGCGTGCATGCACACCCGGCACAAGGCCGGAGAGTGAGGGGGCGCCAAAAGAATGTTCGCATACCATTTTAAATTACCTTCGTCCGGCCCTGATCGTGAGAGTTTAGTGAAGTACGCTGGCAAAGAAGGCTGCAGATTTTGTAAAACTATAACTTCCCTATCATTGAGCATGACAGTTAAAGTAGTGTCAAACTGTATTGATTCCACAGTATAGATTCACATTTGGACTTCTTTTAGCTAAGTTTATACCTTCTCTGTTTATTTCCTTTATAGATGCCTGGTGCTACAATGAACCTCAATGTGGTGAGAAATGAAATACCTGCCATTCTCTTTGTTCCCTAAAATTTCAAGAAACCCTTATTCTTTAGAGCAGGCACGGGCAAACTTGGGCCTCCAGGTGTTTTGGACTCCAACTCCCACAATTCCTAACTGCCTCAGGCCCTTTCCTTTTCCTGGGCCAGAGGCTGTTAGGAATAATGGGAGTTGAAGTCCAAAACACCTGGAGGGCCCAAGCTTGCCCTTGTCTGTTTTAGAGCCATGCTTCCCCAAATCAGAACTCATGGGCTCTGCTATGTAATGGTTGGCATGTATCTCTGAACAGCCAGATCACTACTGACCGAAAGGACATGAGTTCGAAACCAGCCCGGGTCGGAGTGAGCTCCCGACCAAAATTGTGTAGCTTGTTGTCGACCTTTGCAGCCTGAAAGACAGTTGCATCTGTCAAGTAGGAAATTTAGGTACCACTTTGTGGAAAGGCTAATTTAACTGTTTCATGAGGCCATAAAAATCTCCAGGAAGTATACAAAGAATGAAGAAGCAACAGCTCCCCTGGTGGCCAGAAGCTGGAATGTTAAATAGCCTCTGAGTGTCTGTCTATATATGTTGTGTGTCTATGGCATTTAATGTTTGCCCTGTATATGTACATTGTAATCCGTCCTGAGTCCCCTGTGGGGTGTGAAGGGCAGAATATAAATACTGTAAATAAATAAATAAATGTTGAAAAATGTGAAAAGATGTCAAATTGAGCAGAGGGCCAGGACAAAAATCAATAGAGTCAAATGACAGAAAAAGAGATTCTACCTAAACATTAAGAAGAACTTCCTGATGGTAGAGCCTTTTCCCCCTAGAGGTTTAGAAGCAAAGGCCGGATGGTCATCTCTCAGGAGTGCTTTGATTGTGTATTTCTGTATAGCAGGGAGTTGGCCTAAATGGCCCTTCCAACTCTCTGACACTATGCACAGAGTGCACTTTTCCCCACAACATGGAACCATAACCTAATGGTACAAACCGATGATTAAATGAGAGGACTATACATGGTAAAGTTCAAGGTAAAGGTTTTCCCCTGACATTAAGTCCAGTTCTGTCTGACTCTGGGGTTGGTGCTCATCTCGAGGCTAGATTACTGTAATGCCCTCTACATTGGCTTTCCTTTGTCTACAATCCGGAAGCTCAAGCTAGTGCAAAATGCTGCTGCTCGATTGCTGGTGGGAGCATCGGCGAGAGAGCATATCACTCCTATCTTGCAGCAATTGCACTGGCTGCCAATAGAGTACCGGACTGTATTCAAGGTGCTGGTATTGACCTTTAAGGCCTTGTATGGTCTAGTGCCAGCGTACCTGAGGGACCGTCTCACCCCGTATGTTCCCCAAGACCACTACGTTCAGAAGAACAAAATCTCCTGACAGTTCCATCAGTTCGCTCCTGCCATCTTTCTGTGACTAGACAGAGAGCCTTCTCTGTGGTGGCCCCGACACTATGGAATGCGTTGCCGGACGACGTTCGCGCCATCACGGAGCTAGCACTTTCCAGAGGGCATGCAAAATGACTCGGTTTAAGCTTGCTTTTAACTAAGCCCTCTGGTTCTGACCATGCCCTATCTGATAAATGTTTTAATTGATTATATGTATTTTATGTGTTTTACATGTATCTCAACTGATCGCTGTAAACCGCCCCGAGCCTGCAGGGAGGAGCGGTATATAAAATTGAATAAATAAATCAATAAATAAATCTCCATTTCTAAGCCGAAGAACCAACATCGTCCGCAGACACCTCCAAGGTCATGTGGCCGGCATTACTGCATGTAACACTATTACCTTCCCTCCGGAGCAGTACCTATTGCTCTACTCACACTTGTGTGTTTTCGAACTGCTAGGTTGGCAGAATCTGGGGCTAACAGAGAGAGCTCACTCTGCTCCGCAGATTCGAATCTGTGACTGTTTGATCAGCAGGTTCAGCAGCTCAGTGCTTTAACCCACTGCGCCACTGGGGGCTATACATGGAAAAGAGAGTATAACAAGCTTGCATGAGGACTAGAGTCTTGGCAACTCTTTTCTATTTCTTTATCCAGCATAATTACTATGTGGGGACCAATCTTGACTCTTTCTCTGCTTTTTCTTGCCAAGCCCCTGACACATGGGTATCGATGGGTCATTGTGGTGGCCAGAGACAGTCTCCCATCAACATCCTTTCACATGAATCCATCCCTAACTCTGAACTGGGCAAAGTGAACCTCGCTGGCTATGAAGACAGCAAAAAACTGCTGCAGATCAAGAACAACGGGAAAACAGGTGACTGTTCTATAAAATAGCTGTGATGACTGATATTAGCTTAAGGCCTTTTCACACTATACAATTACGGCTTTATTGTGCCAGCCTGCTGTCTTGCAATTGCATTGTTGAAACAAATGGAAACGACTTATTTAGGCGATCGCTTGTAGCCTAAGGATGATGGTCAAGTGTAGTGTCTTAGTGGTTGGTCTGTAGGTGGGTGTGGAACCCTATTCTTGATCCATATGTTCTCCCACAGTGAGGACATCCGTTTCAAGACAAAAGGCGGTCCCGGTCAGGGTTGGCTTGACGTGCTTTCCTCTTGCCACGTTTCTCCCTTTCGCCCTCCATTTGTGCCTCTTCAAATTCTGCAGCACTGCTGGTCACAGCTGACCTCCAGTTAGAGCGCTCAAGGGCCAGGACTTCCCAGTTCCTGGTGTCTATACCACAGTTGTTAAGGTTGACTTTAAGCCCATCTTTAAGTCTCTTTTTCTGTCCACCAACATTGCATTTCCCTTTTTTTAGTTGGGAGTATATGGGGTTTTATATTGCGTTTTACTGTGTGGGCATCGAATTGTGCCTTTTTGTAAGCCGCTCTGAGTCCCCCCTCGGGGGTTGAGAAGAGCGGGGTAAAATGCTGGAAATAAATAAATAAATAACTGCTTTGGAAGATGGTGATTGGGTGTTGGGACATGCCGGGTCCAGTGGAGTTGATGGCAGAGGACTATCACTTCAATGCTGGTGATCTTTGCTTCTTCCAGCACACTGAGATTTGTCCACCTTTCTTTCCAAGAGACTTGAAGGATTTTTCAGAGGCAACGCTGATGGAATAATTCTAGGAGTTGAGTGTGATGTCTGTAGACAGTCTACATTTCACAGACATATAGCAGGATTGGGAGGACAATATCTTTATAAACAATCACCTTAGTCTTCCTACTGATGTCCCGGTGTCAAACTGCATTAATTCTATATTGCAGATGCACCCATGGTGGTTTTAATAGAGAAGAATGCTGGAGTTTTCCTTCTTTCCTTCTTTTCTTCTTCCCTGCAGTTGAAATAGAACTTGAAGAAGGGCTCTCTCTTACTGGACATGGCCTTCCATCATCATATATGGCTAAAGGCATCCACCTCCATTGGGGAGATGGCGTCTCCAATCCAGGATCTGAGCACACTATCGACAATAAACGCTACTCTATGGAGGTCAGGACATACTCTTCTCCTTTCAGTGAATTGGAGCTTCCTCCTTGAAATACTTGATGCTTGAAATACCTCCAATGTCTTCCTTGGGATGATTCCTCCCTCTGCAGGTTTCCCTATCTGAACAGTAAATGGAGCTTGGAAATGTTAATTTGGAAACTAGAATTCCCAGAATCCCCCAGCCAAGCATAGTCATTGCCAGTAATATTCAGAGCTATTGGACTCAATCAAACTAATTCAGAGTTTGGAATCACTTTCAGCCTCTCTGAGTACATCTACACTGTAGAAATAATGCAGTTTGATGCTACCTGAACTGCCAGGGCTCAATGCTCTTCATTCATTCATTCATTTATTTATTTACAGTATTTATATTCCGCCTTCTCACCTTCCGCCCTTTATTTATATTCCTCCCTTCAATGCCATAGACATACAACATATATAGATGGACATTCAGAGGCAATTTAACATTCCAGCTTCTGGCCACCAGGGAGAGCTGTTGCATTCCTTCATACTTTTTCATATTTCCTGGAGATTTTATGGCGTTGTAAATCAGTTAAATTAGCCTCCCCACAAAGTGGTACCTAAATTTCCTACTGTCTTTCGGGTTGCAAAGGTCAACAACAAGCTACACAATTTGGTCAAGAGCTCACCCCAACCCGGAGAGGCCACGAACTCATGACCTTCTGGTCAGTAGAGATCTTATGCAGCCAGCTGCGCCACACTCCCAAGCTGGATGTCAGCTGCATTAAGATCACTACTGACTGAAAGGTAATGAGTTCGAAGCCAGCCCGGGTCGGAGTAAGCTTCCAGCCAATTTTGTGTAGCTTGTTGTCAACCTTTGCAACCCGAAAGGCAGTTGCATCTGTCAAGTAGGAAATTTAGGTACCATCTATGTGTGGGGAGGCTAACTTAACAAATTTACGAGGCCATAAAATATCGCCAGCAAAAAGCATGCGGGGAATGCGGAAAGTACTTCATCAGTGTCGCAGATGGACGGTGAAGCGACAGCTCCCCTGGTGGCCAGAAAAAAACTTAAATAACCTCTGACTGTCTGTCTATATGTGTTGTGTGTCAATGGCATAGAATGTTTGCCATGAATATGTACATTGTAATCCATCCTAGTCCCCTGGGGGTGAGAAGGACTGAATATAAATGATGTAAATAAATAAATAAATAAACGCCCATGATTCTATAGCATTGATCCAGGACAGTTAAAGTGGTGTTAAATTGCATGAATTCTACAGTGTAGACCAGGCATGGGGAAACTTTGACCCTCCAGGTGTTTTGGATTCCAACTCCCACAATTCCTAGCAGCCTCGGGCCCTTTCCTTTCCCCTCTCAGCCGCTTAAGCCACTGAGGGTGTTAGGAATGGTGGGAGTTGAAGTCCAAAACACCTGAAGGGCAGAAGTTTGACCATGTCTGGTGTAGATGCCCCCTTTTATGAAGTCCCAGATTGTCCAAGCAAGCATGGCTACTGATATAATCCAGAATTTTCAAGCATTCTTTGCAAAATATTGCATAATTTATGGAATAGATTCTATATACTTTGGGTTAATATATAGGTTTCCAAGCTAAAGCCTGCTAGGTGTGAGAAATGGCCCAGGAAACTAAAGAACCCACAATGACGTATTTCCAGCATGTAATGGTTTTAATATACCCGCAAATAGATATGTGTCAAGCTAATCATGTTTTTGTCCTCCCCAGTTACATATTGTGCACACCATAAACAACATGAATATATCAGATGCCGTGAATGACCCAAAAGGCATTGCTGTGTTGGGATTTTTTCTTGAGGTAAGGGAAAGAAAGATCAGACCATCTCACGATATCTATTGTAATAGCAGCTTGTACCCATTTGATGACATTTGGGGGTGCATTGAGGTGACGCAGCAGGTTAAATCACTGAGCTGCTGAACTTGCTCTGAAAGGTGGGCGGTTCGAATCTGGGGAGTCGGGTGAGCTCCCACTGTTAGCCCCAGCTTCTCCCAACCTATCAGTTCAAAAACATGCAAATGTGAGGAGATCAATAGTTACCGCTTCTGTGGGAAAGTAACGGCGCTCCATGCAGTCATGCCGGCCACATGACCTTGGAGGCATCTACGGACAGTGGCTTAGAAATGATCACCCCCCACCCCCAGAGTTGGACATGATTAGACTTAATGGCAAGGGGAAACTTTTACCGTTACTTAAAGTGGTATCAAACTGCATTAACTCTGCAGTGTAGATGCAACCCCTAGGTCAGGGGTAGGGAACCTATGGCTCGGGAGCCAGATGTGGCTCTTTTCATGATTGCATCTGGCTCTCCCTGTTCCTTGCTTTTTCCCCCTTTCCTTCTCCTCTCCTTCCTTTTCCCTCCCTCTCTCCCCTTCCTTCTTTCCTCCATTCTCCCTCTTCCTTCCTTTCTTTCTCCCCCTTCACCCTTTCCTTCTCTCCTTCCTTTTCCCTCCCTCCCTCCCTCTCCCTTCCTTCCTTCCTTTCTCCTCCTTCACCCTTTCCTTCTCTCCTTCCTTCTTTCCTCCATTCTCCCTCCCTCTTCCTTCCTTCCTCTTCTATTCTTCCCCCTCAAGTCTCCCTTTCGTTCTCCTTTCTTTCTTTTCACTTCCCTCTCTCCCCCCTTCTTTCTTTTCTTCTTTTCCCTTCATTATTTTACTTTTTCCTCACTCCCTTTCCTTTCTTTTTCCCACCCTTTCCTTTCCTCTCTTCCCATTTCCTTCTTTTTTCCCCTGTCTCTCTCCAGCTTTTCTTTTCTTCCTTTTCCATAGTTCGTTCTCCTTTTCTTTCTTCCTCTCCCCCTCCCTCCTTTATTTCCTCTGTCTGTCTGTCTTTCTTTCTTTCACCCTTCCTTACATCTTCTCTTCCTTCCCAGAGTCCTGAGCATGCCTTTTGCAGAGCCAGGTCATTTTGCCGGGGGAATCCTTTTCTCATAGTATGTACGTATATACTCACATTTAGTTGGATTCAGTCCAACTAAATATTTGGAAAATATTTGGATTTTTTTTCCCAGTGAGAGCCATATTTTATATATATATATATATATATATATATATATATATATATATATGCACACACACAGTATATATATATATATATACTGTATATATATATACGTATATAATATGGCTCTCACTGAAATAAATTTCCAAATATTTTGCTTTAATGGCTCTCTGAGTCAAAAAGGTTCCCGACCCCTGCCCTAGGTAAAGGTTAAGGTTTCCCCTTGGCATTAAGTCTAATCTAGGGGGTGCATCTACACTGCAGAGTTAATGCAGTTTGACACCATTTTAAACTATCATTTAGGATAGAACCATGACAGTTAGAGAGAAATCAAGTAACTAGATACTGAAGAACTTCTGGGCTTCACCCTTCTCGTGTGATGCATCTGACCAATGTCTTTTTGCATCAGGGCTCAGAGACGGCGAAGTCGAAGGGAAAGGCAGCCGAAGCCTGGGAAGAATTTATAAAGAACCTCCAGGAAATCTCTGAAGAAGGTGAGTCCGTTGGCGAAGCCAAGGTTTCACCCACTTTTGACAAGCAGTGCTCTGCCATTTCTCCACTACAGATTTAAATCAGTGTGAAAACAATACAATTTTTATAATAATTCCATTCCAGATAAACCTCATTTTGCAAGAATCTTTGACTTTGCAATATATTGATGATAGCTGGCCTTAAAATCAGAGTTGGAAGAAACCTTGTGGGCCATCCAGTCCAACCTCCTGCAGGAAAATTGCATTCAAAGCACCCCTGACAGATGGCCATCCAGCCTCTATTTAAAAGACTCTATTACACTCCGAGGCAGAGAGTTCCACTGCTGAACAGCTCTCACAGTTAGGAAATCCTTACTAATGTTAAGGTGGAATCTCCTTTCTTATAGTTTGAAGCCATTGTTCCATTGTGTCCTAGTCTCCAGGGCAGCAGAAAACAAGCCTGCTCCCTCCTCCTTATGACTTCCTCTCACATCTTGATACATTGCCCTCATCATGTCTCCTCTCAGTCTTCTCTTCTTCAGGCTAAACATGCTCAGCTCTTTAAGCTGCTCCTCATATGGCTTGTTCTCCAGTCCTTTGATCCTTTTAGTCACCCTCCTCTGCATACTTTCCAGCTTGCCAACATCTCCCTTCAATTGTCGTGTCCAGAACTGGACACAGTGTGATTCCAGGTGTGGTCTGGCCAAGGCAGAATAGAGGGGGTAGCATGACTTCCCTGGATATAAACACTAGACTCCTATTAATGCATTTCAAAATCCCATTGGCTTTTTTGCCACTGCATGATATTGTTGGCTCATGTTTAACTTCTTGTCCACGTGGACTCCAATATCTTTTTCACAACTTAATACTGAACTACAGACTTCTCAGTAGGAGCCATCATTAATCTGTTCATGTATTACGTTTATATACAAAAATGTTTTCCCCCCTGATTGTTATGTATGGGCGAGGAAGGAAACCAGCACATCTGAAATGTGGCACTATAGAAAAATGTTATGGATATCATGGGAAGCTAAAGAGATAAATGAATAGGGTCCGAGAGCACCTGAACATTTGCAAGAAGCTAAATTGAGGGGCCTTCTACACTCCCCTTTATCCTAGGATCTGATCTGCTTTGAACTGGAATATATGAGTGCCCTCTGCCAGATAACCTGAGTCCCCTTGGGGAGAGAGGGGTGTATATAATAATAATAATTTATTTATTTATTTATTTATACCCCGCCACCATCTCCCCAAGGGGACTCGGGGTGGCTTACATGAGGCCAAGCTCAATGACACATAATAACAACACAACAGCAAATAATAAAACAATGCAATCAATATAACTTACACATAAGCAATAATACACATTTTAAAACTATTATATAAAATAATAATAATAATTGGATAATCTGTTATCAGATCCTGGGGTCCAAACCCCTTCCACACAGCTGTATAAAATCCACATTGAACTGGATTATATGGCAGTGTGGACTCCGATAATCCAGTTCAAAGCAGATATTGTGGATTATCTGCCTTGGATCTCTTCCACACAGTTGTATAAAATCCCACATAGTCTGCTTTGAACTGGGTTATATGGCAGTGTGGACTTAGATAATTCAGTTCAAAGCAGATACTGTGGATTCGCCTTGATATTCTGGTTTATATGGCTGTGTGGAAGGGCCCTGAGGCAATGTAAATAAATCTTGTAGCCCCTTAGATGCTAAGGCCCCTTCTACATTGCCATATCACCCAGATTATCAAAGATAACCCACATTATCTGCTTTGAACTGGATTATAGGAGTCTACACTGCCATATCATCCAGTTCAAAGAAAATAATCTGGATTTTATATAGCAGTAGAGAGGGGGTTTTCTATGGGCGAACAGATGGCGACCGGTATATGGTATATGCCTTGTAGCTCAACACCTAGAGCTGATTGGGGGAGGGGGGAGAGTGGTGCAATTTTTGGATTTAGCAGGTCAAATGTACCCAGAAACAGGGCTAACATTTGTGGCACCAAAATGTATGTTAGCCAGTGTAATTATTGTTAATGTTGGCTTGGAGTTGATATACATTTTCCCCGTGACCAACTCTTCTTTTCACTGTGTAGGCGAAGTTAAAGATCTCACCAGCACCGTCTCTGTGATGGACCTGTTGGGCACCACGAACCTTGGTTCCTATTACCGCTACCTTGGCTCCCTCACCACCCCACAATGCAACGAGGCAGTCATTTGGACCCTCTTTACAGAGCCTATTCTGGTGCCACCCAAAGTGGTGAGTAGGGATGGAAAGGGATGAGAGGGATTCAGAGGACCACATCCATCCCATGCCTTCCCCATAAACCCAAAGGTTCCTCCCGCCTGAGTTTTTTCTCTTTCTCTTACTAGATAGAAGCTTTCCCATCTGAACTCCGTTCAACCAATTCCTCCAGTGGGCCCCCAATAAAGAACAACTTCCGTCCCCAACAGAATATCGAGGGCCGGAAGGTGGAAAGATCGGCTGGTTTGAGGCCCAGCTCTGCTGCCTCACTCACCTCGCTTCTCTTCCTTTCCATCACTTCTCTGGCCTCCTCCTTACCTGTCTAAAGGTTGAGAGAGGCAGAAGCGACATGGAAAGGTGAGTTGGAAATATCTCCGAAGAATTCAAAGCTAAGCAACCGTCTTTCCTGCCCTCTGGAAACTCCTGTTTTGTCTCCATTTACCTATCTGCCCAGCTCATCCGGCAGCAGAACTCTAATGGCAGGAGACACTAAAAGAGTGTGAGGCCCGTTTTCCAGCAAGAACAGGACTATGGAACAGGAATATATTATATTATATTATATTATTATATTATATTATATTTATTATGGTCAATGACCAGCACCCTGATGGAAATGCTCACCACCCACCGCTGACTCTTCCACCCAACTACATAGCAAAGTGATGCCACCATAGATGGGCCACACAACTGAAAAATCAGGAATTCTGTAGGAATAGGGGGAAAGCAAGTTTTTTAAAAATAAAAAAAATGAATTAAAGCTCAAACAAAGGCGTTTCAAATGAACTGTCACCAGGGGCGGATTTACCATTAGGCAAAGTAAGCACCCGCTTAGGGCGCCACGTAGTCAGGGGCGCATCTGGCCACCAGGTTCCACGCATGTGCCATTGCTGCGAGGGACTCCAGCTGGACTGAGACGCCAACGCCCAAAATGCCCCGGCTCCGTCCCGGCTGCAAAAGTTCCTCCTTTTCGGCCTCCCTTAGGGCGATTGGTATCTCGGTCCATCTGGAGTCCCTCCGCAGCAATGGCGCATGCGGAGAACTAGCCGACCCAGTGCATGTGCGCCCGGCGTGCATGCGCACGCTCTACGAGGCCGGAGAGCGAGGGGGCGCCAAAATAATGTTCACTTACCATTTTAAATTACCTTAGTCCGGCCCTGCTTATACCTGTTGTTATCAAGCGATTGGGGGGGGGGGGCAAAATAATGTTCGCTTACCATTCAAAATTACCTTCGTCCGCCCCTGACTGTCACATCCTCCATGAGTCCCTATGAGGTATGATTTTTTTTTCTTCCTGTAGACAAGTCCTTAGAGATCATAATTGAAAAACAACAACAATAAGACACTGGATTTTCCCAGCTCATTGCTTGGGCCTAAATGCAAAGATTATTTCAGCAGTCATTGAGCAATGAAACATTTCAAGTCAATGCATCATACACCAAAACTTGCAGGATCAGCTTTCTCAGTGCAAAACGTTTTTTAAGGTCTAACCTTCAAATTAATTTCAGCTCTTTTATGGCAGAGTTTACATTCCTTGGGACTAGGGCCTCGTCTGCACTGCCATATAATGCAGTTTCAGAATGCAAATTAACTGCATTGAAGTGTGGAGTCATATAATCCAGTTCAACTTGCATTATATAAGTCCACACTGACCAATATAATGCAGTTCGGACTGCAGTGGGACCTAGGATCATATATGTCTGGTGATGATCTTAAATGGCCCATTCACATATTTATCTAACACACTGGTTCTCAACTTGTGGGTCTCCAGGTACTTTGTGTTTGCACTGGGACTGTGGTGCAGCTGGCTGGGAGTCAGCTGCATTAAGATCACTACTGACTGGAAGGTCATGAGTTCGAAGCCTGCCCGGATCGGGGTGAGCTCTTGACCAAATTGTGTAGCTTGTTGTCAACCTTTGCAAGCCGAAAGACAGTTGCATCTGTCAGGTAGGAAATTTAGGTACCACTTTGTGGGGAAGCTAAGCTAACTGATTTATGAGGCCATAAAATCTCCAGGAAGCATGCAAGGAATGAAGGAATGCAACAGCTCCCCTGGTGGCCATAAGCTGGAATATTAAATAGCCTCTGAGTGTTTGTCTACATATGTTGTGTGTCTATGGCATTGAATATTTGCCTGCATATGTACATTGTAATACGCCCTGAGTCCCCTGCGGGGTGAGAAGAGCGGAATATAAATTATGTAAATAAATAAATAAATAAAACTCCCAGAAGTCCCAACCAGTTTACCAGCTGTTCGGATTTCTGTGAGTTGGAAGGTCAAGAAATCTGGGGAGCCACAGTTTGAGAACCACTGATCTAACACAAGATCACCATTCTATCCTATTCCATCTACTTCACCACATTAGGGAATAAATCCACTTTAAATCTGGTTGTTGCCTACTGCACAATTCTGGGGTTTGCAGTCTAGGGAGGAGCCTTTAACAGGCTCACTAAACTACAAACTTCAGAAATCTGCAGGAGGCAGAAACCAAATTTAAAATGGATTCATTCTCTAGTGCAGTGTTTCCCAACCAGTGTGCCGTGAGCGATCATCAGGTGTGCCGTGGGAAATTGGAACCTCCAATACCCTTTCTTCCCCCTCCTGCCGAACACTTTTTCTTCTCCACTCGGGCTCCCTTCTTCTCAGCCTCGCTCTGCTCGCTTTGCTCTGGGGCGAGTCTGCGCAGTAGCACAGTGAACTACAACTCCAAAACTCAAGGTCAATGCCCACTAAACTCTTATAGTATTTTCTCTTGGTTATGGGAGTTCTGTGTAGGAAGTTTGTGTCTTTCTGCCATTCCTGCCAGGATATCTATTTTGTGTTCATAGAAACAGGCCCAAGTTTCACACTAAGTGAGTGTATAAATACATTTTAAAACATATTAACTATATGTATTACTGTGTTAGAGTGTCCTTTTGTGTCATTTTGGTTGTTGGTATGCCCCAGGATTTTGTAAATGTAAAACATGCGCCGCGGCTCAAAAAATGTTGAAAAACACTTCTCTAGTGTGATGAGGTCAACATGTCTATTTCACAACTGCCTACAGCATTTACATCAGCCTGGATCTCTTCCTATCATGCTATGGACTGAGTAAATAGCAACTTGCATGTCAGGATCTCTTCTTAGTTGGAAAACTGGAGCAAACAATGAACTACCTCATCTTCCCCCTTAATACCGGCATCCGTTTGTTCCTGCTTATTGTTATGCTTTAATTCTTTAATTGCAGAGCGGATTTCCATAACCTTTGATGACAAAGGCCTATAATTTATTAAGATAGGAATTACTCCCCAATGATGCGGGGCAGAGAATTGTTTGAAAACAGCCCTTACGAAGTGGGAGCTTGAAAGCGTGGGAAGACAAAAGAATGTTATTTACTAATCACTCCTTCGAGACTTTTCTAATGTTACAAATATAGTTTTGACCAAAAGTCGGGAATAAGCTGCGACGTAGTGCCAAAGTAGACACTGACATTTGTCACGTACTTTACCCTTGTGTTGTTGTTTCAAAAAAATAATAAACAGCAACTTCAGTGGGAGGAGACACTCCCTGCTGGGACCAAGACAGAGGCAAGAGGCGAAAGTCCCAAATTCCCTTGTAATTGGGTCTTAGGTCGGCTCAAACACCATTACCTCCAAGAATGTATATTTTAAAAGCAACTATAGTAGAGTCTCACTTACCCAATGTAAACAGGCCAGTAGAATGTCAGATAAACGAAAAGGAGCGGTAGCCAGATTACTAACAGGAGCTACATATAGGGAGCATACCACCCCCTTGTTGTGTCAGCTTCACTGGCTGCCTGTCCATTTCTGAGCTCAATTCAAAGTGCTGGTTTTGACCTATAAAGCTCTATACGGTTTTGGCCCAGCTTACTTGTCCAAACGCATCTGCCTCTATGTCCCACCTCGTAATTTAAGATCATCTGGGGAGGCCCTGCTCTCACTCCTGCCAGCATCTCAAATGCGGCTGGTGGGGACGAGGGACAGGGCTTTTTCAGCTGTGGCTCCCCACCTATGGAATGCGCTCCCAGGCGAAATACGATATCCTAACCCTAACCCTAACCCCATCCCTCCTAGCATTTAGGAAAAAAGTAAAATCATGGCTATGGGACCAGGCCTTTGCACAATAGCAGAATGCAGCACTTTGGAATTTTGGACTGAAATAGGATTGGCTAGCTGACAGATAAGAATATGGCTTACTGTTTTAACCTAGGCTTGCGGACGGAACATTGTTTTTAACTTAAGTGAATGTTGATTAGTTGTCTGTTTTTAACTGTTTTAATTCTGTATGTTTTATGGTTATAATGTATATTCTGGCATCAAATTGCTACCTTGTTAGCCGCCCTGAGTCCCCCATCCCGTGTCCCCCCCCCCTCCCCGGGGTGTGTGTGTGAGAAGGGTGGGGTAGAAATACTGTAAATAATAATAATGTCAGATAATACAGAGTCTCCTACTGTTACCCGTCCGATGAGGCACTAGACACCTAGAATTCCAACAACAGGGACTCAAAGGCAACACCTCGGAGCTAGAGTGGCCCATCAGGCAGTGCCCGGATGCGGAAGAGGAGCATGGAAATGACAGGGAGGGAGGACACTTCTGCTTCCAGTCCTGCCTCTCCCCCCCCCCCCCCTCCTTCCTCCTCCTTGTCTTGCCTTTTTCACTTAATGGGAATGGAGATAGGAGTTGGGGATTGCTCTTTTAAATGAAGGGGAAATGCTGGAGGAAAAGGGGATAAGAGTGTTGGATAAGACAGAATGTCGGATAAGCGAAGGTCAGATAACTGAGACTCTACTGTACATATGGTTAAATTACTAGGCCTGGTTAGGTTCGTTCGGAATCTTCTTAATTCGGAATAAATTCGGATCAAATACCTTTTTGAAGCGATTTCAAAGCGATTTGGGAACCTGGAAGTATCCTTGCCATTTTGAAGCTTTTTTTTGCCAGAATCGGTGAGTCGGAAATGATTCAGCTTTTCAAACCAATGTGGATGGATTCCCTTCCTCTCCCTTCCCTCCCACGAGAAGGACCTTGGAGCAGGAGCCATGTTTAACCCAATTTGGAAGCGGATTTCTTCCCTCCCGCGTCAGACTGAGGTTTTTTGCAGGTTTTCGTAAATTGCGCAATCGCAAACGCCATTAACGAAGCAATTCTGAAATTTCCAAAATTTTGGAAATTTCGGAATTTCGACACAAAATTTTCCAAAATTTTGGAAATTTCAAAACATTTTTCCAGAAAATTTCAGAAATTATTTGAGAATGGAATCGCCAGCGCCCTCCTACATCTGAAACGAGTTTCGAACCATTTTTTTCCTTGATCAACCAGGCCTATAAATTACATGACAAATGTTGTGTCTACTTTGGTCCTGAAAAGAAGAGCTGTGTGGTAATTAAATCATGTGTATTGTGTGTGTGTGTCTTTATAGGAAGAGAAATAAGCAGTGTTAAATATTTCAGTGATGGATCACTTATCACTTGTGTAGTTTGTTATTATATGTTTATTAAACCCTTCCTCCAAGAAACCCGTAAACAATGTATATTTCCAGCCATTGTAATCTGACAATAGGAGGTTATATCGAAAGAAAATTGAGCTAACATCACCCACTATGCATGTGATCTCTATGCTGCTTTTAAGACTCTTTAAGTACCATTTTTCTCCTGAAAATCCCTGTAGACTTATAGTGCTATGATTCCACTATAACGCAATGGGATTTTCAGTTTAGGGAAGAGTATATAGAATTCCATGGGTGCCCCCTGGTGGCACAGTGAGTAGTCATGGCACTGAAGGTTGAGTCACAATGCCATGGCTGGTTGTGTATAAGAGCCCTACAAAACGTTTACATAAGACTATTTGGACATCCCCCCCTCGCAGCATTTAATATCAAAAAGATAACACATTTTCAATAAGAGAAGAACCGTTCTGTGTACTCCTGTTTGTTATTTTAATTTCAGCGCGGCCCCCAAAAGGTCCCTGGGGCAGGTATTTTGGCTACCAGGCCCAACAAAGCTATCTCATCACACTAGAGAATGAATCCACTTTAAATCCGGTTGCTGCCTCCTGCAGAATTCTGGGTTTTGTAGTTTAGTGAGGCTGTTACTGGCTACTCCCTAAACTACAAACCCCAGAATTCTGCAACCGGATTTAAGGTGGATTCATCCTCTGTGTGATTAAGTACTTTGACAAAGTGAGAGATCATTCTGTTCTATTAGATCTAGGTTTTAGTCTGTATATAAATAAATAATGTATGTACATGTGTGTGTGTGTGTGTGTATATAAGTAAATAAATAAATAAACAAGTTACTTTTGTCAATATGGATCAGATTCAAGAAGTGTGCATACCCTCCAACTGTTGCAATTTGGCAAGACATTTCCAATCGATCTGCTGCCGTCCCAGCTTTTTCAGCTGCTTTTGAAATGTCCCGGTTTTTCTCTCCTCCTCCCACTTCTCCCTTTTATCTTTAGCTTCGAATTCCGTTTTTGTAAACTGAAGTCAAAGTGCAAAAATAATAGAAAAACAGGCGGAGAGGGCAGAGACTTGTCTTTCCCCTTAAGATCAGGAAAAATCAAACTGCTGCACCTCTCATTAGTAACTTTTGCCATCTTGATCGTGATCTGATATTGTCTGGTGTCGCTTGTCCCGATTATCGTGTACAAAATATTTGGGGGAGGGGGGGAGCACAGCAGACAATTCATTTATGTCCGATTTCCCAAAACCTTTTGGGTTCAATTTTCACAAAACAAGCCAACACAGGGTTGCTGTGAGTTTTCCAGGCTGTATAGCCATGTTCCAGAAGCATTCTCTCCTGACATTTCGCTTACATCTATGGCAGGCACCCTCAGAGGTTGGAAAAAGTTATTTATTTTATTTATTTATTTTGAGATTTATTAATCGCCCATCCCAGGTGGCTCTGGGCGATTTACAATAAAACAAACAGCTAAATATCTAAAACATCTAAATAATTTAAACCACTGATTCTCAAAGTGAGCGGTACCACCCCCTGGTGGACGGTGAGGTGATTCAAGGGGATGATGGGAGGCTCAGGGGAATTTGGGGGACGGTGAACCCCTTTTAGGGGGCAGTGAACGATTGGCCATTTAGGAGGGGTCGTGCAGCCCCCTTCTTTGGCCATGTCCCCTTCGATTTGACCTCCACACGCGGTGCAGTGTGAAGGCTGTAGTAAGAAGATGTCAAGATCCTAATGTCAAGATCTATTTTCTCTAAACTCCACCAGTGTTCAAATTTAAGCATAATGAATAGTTGTGCCCAGTTTGGTCCAGATCCATAGTTGTTTGGGTTCTCAGTTCTCTCCGGATATAGGTGAACTACATCTCCCCTAAATCACTGCCAATTCCTCCCAAACCCCTCCAGTATTTTCTGTTGGTCATGTGGGTTCTCTGTGCCAATTTTGGTCCAGTTTCGTAATTTGTGGGGGTCACAGTAGTCTGTGGAAGTCAAAGCTGAATCGATTGAAGGTACTGCAAATCCCATCATCCGTTGTCCTTACTCCCCCAAACACATTTTTTGTGATTAATCACTACGCTTTAATTATGTTCCATTTGTAACAATGAAAATACATCCTGCATATTAGATATTTGCATTAGAATTCGTAAGAGTAGCAAGATTATTTATGAAGTAGCAATGAAAATATGGATGGGGGTCACCACAACATGAAGAACCTTATTTAGGGGTCACGGCATTAGAAAGGTTGAGAACCACTGCATTAATACATATATATTTCTGTTTAATTGCTACTAAATTAAAAAATAATAATTTATAGGGGGCGGTGAGTAATTTTTTTTTCTGGAAAAGGGGCGGTAGGCCAAAAAAGTTTGAGAACCACTGATTTAAATGAACAGTTCCTCAGCCAAACGCCCTCTCAAATAGCCACGTTTTACAAGCCGTGCGAAAATCTTTTAAATCACCGTTAGCTCTGATGTAAGGAGGGAGGGTGTTCCAAAGTGATGGAGCAATCACCGAAAAAGCTCTACGCCGGGTTGATGTCAGATAGGCTTCCTTAGGACCAGGAATCTGTAATGAGTTCTGATGGTCTGAGCGTGGTGATCTCCAGGGTCGACAGGGAGAAAGGCGTTCCCATAGGTACGCCGGCCCCTGGCCGTATAAGGCCTTGATGGTTAGTACCAGCACCTTGTTTATTTAATTTATTTATTATTCGGGCTTCTATGCCGCCGACTCCCTGAGGCTCGCGGCGGCTTACAGGAGCCGAGGGCACAATAAAACACAGGCAATAAAAACAATTAAAAACAGCAATAACACAATAAAACAATGAGGCAATTAGGGATAAGGTAATCCGGAACTCGATCGGAAGCTAGTGCAATCAGTATAGAGCAGGTGTTATATTGTTCCTCACGGGGGTTCCCGTGAGGAGTCTGGCCGCCGCATTCTGCACCAGTCAAAGTCTCCGGGTCACCGACAAGGGAAGGCCAACATAAAGGGCATTACAATAGTCAATTCTTGGCATTACCGTAGCATGAACCACTGTGGTGAGATCATCCCTGGATAGGTAAGGCGCCAGCCGCCTAGCCTGCCGAAGATGGAAAAAGGCTGACTTGCTGACAGCGGAGACCTGGGCCTCCATTGTCAGTAACGGGTCAAAAATGACACCAAGGCTTTTGACAGTGGTAGATGGAAGAAGAGGCTCACCGTCTAAGGTAGGCAACCGGACATCATCCAACCCAGGGCGACCCAGCCGCAAGATCTCTGTCTTCGCTGGAAAACTGCTATTTCTAGATGTCCTAGTCTAGAAAACTGCTATTTCTAGATGTCCTTGTCTAGAAAACTGCTATTTCTAGATGTCCTTGTCTAGAAAACTGCTATTTCTAGATGTCCTAGTCATCCGCAAACCTAATCAACAATTGGGCCACACAGTTTACAGAAACCCTCGTCTAGTTTCCAACAGACCTTACAGCCTCTGAGCATGCCTACCACAGATGTGGATGAAATGTCAGGAGAGAATGCTTCTGGAACATGGCCATACAGCCCAGAAAACTCACAGCAACCCAGTGATTGCAACCCACAAATGCCTTCGACAACACTTCAAACCAATACACTTACTTTGGCTGAAATCCAGAGGGTTTGTAGCAACCAAATGTACAGAAAGAACCAATGTAAGTCAAATTAATGAAATACTTGTGCATATATGTGATAATAGTGGTATTTTAATGTTCTGCAAAAATAGAGTCATGACCTTTCTCCACCAAAAAAAAGAGGTGAAAGAGAAGGCACTCTCTCTCTCTCCATACTGAAGCAAACCTCTTTCTTCCATGGATCTGAGAGAACCCTTGTGCAAAACATAGGTGGACACGATTTATAATAGAGTTGCGATTGATGTAAGTTTGTGTTTCCTTGGAATCGGAACACATGAAATCGGTTGTCATGCTACAACATGTGCTCACTCACACATAAGACATATTCCTGTTGGTTCAAAACTTCCCGGAGTCTGAGCAGTGTTTTAGATAAGAATGTCCATGTTTGTTTTCTGTGAAGTAAAGGACTTTTCGGTTGTTCAGTGGTTGCAGAGGACGATAACTTTTCTGCATCTTCCTGCCTTCTGTTATAGTGGTAAAATAGAGTGAATCTGTGAATTTCTTCAGCTGTAGAAAATTCAGAAAGTGAAATGGGGGGGGGAAGCAAAACATTAGCCAGTCATCAGACTGAAAAAACAAAACAAAACAAAACCCAAATCTATACAAAAAAAAAACACAAAAATTGTAGTGTTTGAATCAAGGACCTCAGGGAATAGCTCTGCGTGCATCCAGTTTATGACGCCAGCAGTGTATCTTATGACAGATATGGCCTGTCATAAGATTATTATTGTTATTATTACTTTTATTATTATTATTTTACTGACACAAAACCACAGTATGTCACAGCAAATGATATCTATATGCTGGATTTCATATCAAAAAATCACAAGACGAACACTTCCCAAGCATCTAGGACTGTGTGATGTATTTCCGAATGATTCATGCAGATCCAAGTAAGGTGGCCTTTTGCAGTTGACAGATCGTGATTTTGTCAATGTTTATAGTTTCCAAATGCCGGCTGAGATCTTTTGGCATGGCACCCAGTGTGCCAATGACCACTGGGACCACCTGTACTGGATTATTATAATTATTATTACATTTACTATTATTGTTGTTACAATATGAAGCATGCAATACACACTTTGTATACATGGGCCCATTCTGGATTGGCACCACTTTGTCTACACCAGGGAGGTTTAAACCTTTTCCCTTCATTGTCCATTTCAGCCCAAAATTCACAAGTGTGCACACGCATACATGCACTTTAAGACTTCAAAAAGCCAGTCTCCAGGGTGCTGTAGTTTAGGTGATATATTTGCTACAATTCAGCGCCCCCTAGTGGCGTTCTTGGAGGAATAACACTAAGGGCCCTTTCACAATTTTAGTGCTATGATTCCACTTTTGACTGTTGTGGTTTTCTCCTAGGAGCAGCAGTTTAGGTAGGGTTATTGACAACTCTCTGCATATAACTTCAGGGAAATAAGATAATAAGAAATAAGGGTTTCAATGGATACTGATGATTTATAACCATTTTTTATGCCCAAACAAAATTCAGCCAATTAACATGTATAAAGTTGGGGTTTTTTGTGTATCAGGAACGACTTGTGAGAGAATTGGCCATCTGCAAGGAACATTGCCCAGGGCATGCCCTGATGTTTTACCATCCTGTGGGAGGCTTCTCTCAAATCACTGCATGGGAAGCTGGAGTGGACAGACAGGAGCTTACCCTGCTCCCCAGATTTGAACCGCTGACCTTTCGGTCAGCAGTTCAGTCAGCACAAGGGTTTAACCCATTGTGCCAGTGAGGGCTCTATTATAAAGTTGTAAACAGACAAACACAATGAAATCAGAAAATACATAGGTTTGAAAAACAGTTTGAAAAGAATTTCTTACAACTACTAACTTGCAAGTGATTCCTTTTCTGAAAAAAACAATGCATTAGTAAGTGACAATATGGTTGTAATCTAAAGAAAGAATACCTTGCTCCTTTTACCATTTGTACTATAGGCCACCAACTATTAACATTCTGTTTTTTTTAAGTAACTTGAAAAGTAAATCTTTTCGATATTATAGAGCAATTTATACAATATCTTTTGTGGCTGGATCCAATAACCAAATTATTTTTAAAGTAACGTTTCGACCAGGGAAGTAATGGCCTCAAGCCTGCAAGGCTTGAGCAGGGTTGTCGAAAAGGTGAGTTGGGTCCCATCTACACCTCTTTATAATCCAGCGTCTGAATCCAGATTATCTGCTTTGAACTGGATTATATGGTAGTGAAGACTCATATAATCCAGTTCAAAGCAGATAATTTGGATTAAAAAACTGGATTATATGGCAATGTAGATCCGTCACCATGGCTCAAAGTTATCTTGAAAACAGTTAAGAACAACAAAGCTCTCACCATTTTTTTAAAAAAGAAATCTAGGGGAAAGAAACAACATCACACTCCTAATATGTTCATCCATCTCAAAGAACAGAGCCCTCCCTGCTTCTCCCAGTCTCTGGCTCACCTCCATGTCGTGTTTCAGGCCGTCGATTGCATGTTCGGAGCCTTTGTGATTGTAGGTTCCCCAATGGAGGTGGAAGGACTTCAAGTCATAGATTGCTGGAAGGCCTGGCCCAGAAATGGTAGCTCCATCTTTCATTTCAATTTCAGCTGCAATGAATCCAAAGCAAAATTTTGATGCCTCCATAAAGGGTAGACACAATGCATAACACCATGTCCCAATCTAAAACCTACTGGCACAGTCCAGCACCTACGCTTAGAACAGGCCCAATCAGCTGAGTCTTGTGGCATATGATCTGTCTAGACCACACATGGGCAAACTTTGGACCTCCAGGTGTTTTGGACTTCAACTCCCACAATTCCTGGCACCACCTTTTGGGTATGTCCTGTCTGGACCGTGGTTACCTGAAACCAAAGCTATGACTGGGCACCATTAAATTAGCTTCCAGCCCCAACATACCATAAAGTTGCATTATGCAGGGGTGCTCATTAGGTAGATCGTGATCTACTGGTAGATCTCGAAGGGCGTCCTGATAGATCCCAGGCAGATCACATGCACAGTGTGTATGGCTCCCATTCCATTTGTGAGGAATGCTCAGGGGCTAGTTATACTCACATTTAGTTGAATTCAGTCTTAAAATGTATTATATGGCTCTCACTGCAATAAATTTCCTAATATATTTGCTTTTATGGCTCTCTGAGTAGTGTGTAGGTAGATCTTTGGGACTTGGTTGTTTTATAAGTAGCTCGCATGCTGGAAAAGTGTGAGCACCCCTGCATTACAAGATGCAGAAATTCCTTGAGAGCTATTGCTAGGTTTTCCAACACAACACTACGCCTCTCCTTAGACGCCCCCTTGTCGTGGGGGAGAGACTTGCATACCCTAATGAAGTTGTGAACTATGCTGGCGGTGGCATAATAGTCACAGGTAGGGCCTCCCATGCCAGACAGGTCACAACTGAAGGGTCTGACAGACAGAGCAACAATGGGCAGGATGCGCTCTCTAGCCTTTTGGCAACCATCCTAAGATGGTTGCCAAATTAGATTTCAAACCCGGGCAGATGGTGCTCGTCTAACCCTGTAAGGTCAACCATCTAGAGAAGGAAACTCAAGTCAAACCTACAACCTGAGGACCTAGCTGCCACTGTCCTAAGCTTGTTAGGCCCCGGCAGACAAACCTTTGGTTTAAAGGGTGAAGCCAGTTCTGTGCATGCTGCTCTCCACCTAAAAAATCCATTGCACAGGCTCGAAGGACACATCCAACTTCCGAATCATCAACACACTTGGAGAAAGCGTGGGATGAGTCCTTCCTAAGAATCCTCGTTGTGAAGTAATGCCAAGAGAGAGATGGTATCATCCAGGGGATGCATATTATCAAGGCACCTAGAGAATCTAGAAAGGTCTAGAGAAACCATTTTCCTGGGTGCAGTTAAGTAAGACTGTGGATATTGGTTCTGTGGTTATAAAGGTCTTGCTGTACCTCCTTACTTAATTCTTTTGCCATGGCTGCACAACAATGTCTGGACATCTCCCAGGTGCTCCTCTGCATCCTCTGCTCTTTGTGGGCTTGGATGCACCTTGTTCTATCTGCCTTCCTTGCACAACCGAGAAAGCAGGAATAGACTTTATCCTTATTTGGGGCCCCATTAACACTGCCACATAAATGACAGTGTAGATCGAGCCTGGCAGAGCAAATCTGAACTTTCTTTTTCCTCAACTGTGCAATGGTAGCCAAATAACACTGAAAAACAATCCCAAAGACAAGTTGGTAGGCAACTAGTTATTTTATCAGAGTCAATGAAGACATCGGCCCTTACGCTTTGCTACTCTGCTGCTGAATATACATGCCCAGCATGGAACACATGTCACCATGTTAAAACAGTGGGTGTGACTCTTAATGAGACATGCCACATTATCACAGGATGTTTACCCCCCACACCACTGGAGAAATTATACTGTTTAGTAGGTCTGGGCAATCATGGTTCATCTAAATGGTTTTAAAGTACTTACAAAACTAAAGTTCTATTGGTGAACACTAGGTGGCGCTGGTGCTTTGCTTCTATAGTGTTGTTAAAGTTCTGGTGGTAAACATTTCAGAGCTCTAACAAAACTTACAAAACTTCCTTATTGTTTCATTACTGGCGATTTTTAAGATAGAATCAATTAAGAACTGCCATTTATAATGAAATTTTGAAAGTTTTGATAGAGTTCTGAAATGTTCACCGCCAGAACTTTAGCAACACTGAAGCAAAGCACCAGTGCCACCTATTTTTCACCACCGGAACTTTAGTTTTGTAAGTACTTTAGAACCATGATTGCCCAGGCCTACTGTTTAGCTATTATTGCACCTCCTAACATCCGTTGGGAAGTAGCAGCCAATAATGAAAGGACCAAGACAGTGACGTCTCCGGCCCATCCTCTGTTTGGATATCAGTCAGCATGCCAATGCCTTAAATGAAGAAATAGTTTTCAAAGATCTACAGAAATACTTGCAGGAACACCTCAGCAAGCAAGAGTCCAAAAGTGGCAGGCTAAAACCCGGAACCTCAATCCGTGGCTGATACTGAATGAGAGACTCCCTCCTGGGCACACAGACGACTGGGCAACTTGGAAGTCACTGAACTAACTGTACTCTGGCACCACAAGATGCATAACCAACCTTGAGAAATGAAGCCACAAAGTGGATTCCACGACGTGCGAGTGTGAAGAAGAGCAAACCACAGACCACCTGCACAATGGAGGGCCTTCTTATAGCAACCCCAGAGGCACTCCAAATGGCCTGCTTCTTGTCAAAGGACATTTCATATAACTTTTAAACTTTGTTTGTGTTTTTAAATACATTACAACTATACCCTCAATTTGCTTCTGACGTGATAAATGAAATAATCAGCATCAGGGATAAAGCTTGCCACCAACCAAAGCCACCAGTATAAAACTGCTGGCCGAGTCTTTTGGCCACAGACTCCTGAATGAGCAATAATTCATTCTTGGCGGTGTAGCACAGCAGTTCTCGTTTGTGCCTGGAGGGCAGGGGCCAGGGCCTGGGGTCCCATTAGCATTAGAACCAGCAGTGCCAGAACTGGACTCAGAGGATGAGCTAGATGATTGGGGTGAAGGGCAGCTTTCCCCTGCTGGGCCTCTTTCGCCCACAGAGAGCTTGGCATGGGAAGAAATGTTGTTTGGCCCAAGCGGAGACTCAGATAACCAGGTGCAGACAGATAGCGAAGCGGAATCTTATGAACACCCGGGTGGGAGGAATTCCCAGGAGCCTCCGGAGGTAAACATGGAAGAAGGCGCCTGGGAAATGGCTGAGGAGGAAAGCTCCCAGGGAGATAGTAACACAGCTGCGGAGAGACAAGGCCGAACCTTTGATAGGAGACGGAACATAGAGTCTCGCAGAAGGGAATGGTCTAAGAGCATAGACCGGCCGAGGTCCGTGAGCAGCGACTGGAGACGTAGAAGCCTAGAGCGTCGAGGACCTCGGCCGAAGGATTAAGTATAGGATCCGTGGGAGCGAATCCTCAGTGCTCCGGCCACGTCTTTGCTGAATAGGCGTGAAGCGGAGTGGGACCACGAAGCTAGCTAGCCCGTGGTCATCAAGTCTTGCCTTGCCTTGTCCTGCCTTGTTCCTGATCCGCATGGTTTGCGGAGCCTTGTCTTGATCCTGATTCACACCGTTGTGTGGAGCCTTGCTGAACTCTAAGCCTTGCTGAACTTTAAGCCTTGCCACGTTTTTGGACATTGCTACTTCAAACCCTTTTGGATTGTTTGCTATTTCTATGGACTATTATCTTTAAGCTGTTTTTATATTCAATAAACTAGTTAGCCTTCAGTCCGTCTCTGTGTGTGTGATTAAGGGGCCCGCCAAGTCCGTGCATCGTGACAGACAGCCACACTGTGTATAAAGTCAAACACAAGATAGAATATATGGGCACCTAAATTTTGTACAACATCACAGAGACAAACATAAGTTGGTATATGCATTAAATGTATTTTTAGTTCTGCATAAACAGTTAAGTGAGCTGGTTGATGATTTAGTGCTGTGAGCTTTCAAAGGATGGTATAAATCAAAGAAGCAAGAATGTGTGTATACTTCATAGTTCGCAATGTTCTCTCTTTCACACACGCCATAGCAGCACATACTAATATAACAACAATATGCATATACAAATGAAGAATTAGAATCATTGCGGTCACCTTTGGTTCACGTTTTGGATAGAACGAATCAAAAGGTGGCAATAGGAAAAAGAAGAGAGATGGAAAGGGAGGAGTCCGAGCTCATTTCCAAACCAACTGGAGTCACTGGAATAAAAGGAATCTTTAACTCAAATTCCCCAAAGGTGCCCCATATTGCTGTTAGCGTCTCTTGAGAATGACACCGTGGCCAAATTCAATGCATTACAGCATAAAGTGTATGCCATCTCATATCACCTTCAATCATGATGCTAACATATTCAGTTGTATTCATCATGAAGAAATCTGGTGGTTATTTTATTCCCAAATTTGCTTTGTAGCATGACTCTTACGGTATTTATTTATCAAGACAATACAAAATTGTCACCTGCTGATGTTGGCTAGGCTCAAAAGCTTTTAAAAAGTAGGTGGGACTCAACTGATAGCTCTTATCCTTCCAGGAGCCCCCGGTAGAATAATGGGTTAAACCCTTGTGCTGGCAGGACCGCTGACCAAAAGGTCAGCGGTTCAAATCCGGGGCGCAGGATGAGCTACTGTCTGCCAGCTCCAGCTTCTCATGTGGGGACATGAGAGAAGCCTCTCACAGGAGGGTAACTCATCCAGACCTCCCCTGGGTAACATCCTTGCAGACAGCCAGTTCTCTCACACCAGAAGCGACTTGCAGTTTCTCAAGTTGCTCCTGATACATACACAAAAAAATCCTTCCTGTTTTCAATTGAAAAGCAGCTCAGAGGCCAGCAATTCACCGCTCCTGACAGTTTTCATATGATGTGGCAGATCTTCCTGAATTTCAAGATCCTGACATATCCCTTTGTAGTCGCTCATTCGTCTCCACTTACGGTAATGCCCTGTGTTCTTAAGGACATATGGTCTCTTGCGGTCTTCATAGCCAGAAAATTTAATTGGACCCAAACAGTCATCATATACGTCTTTCTTGCTTACAATATCGATGGGAGACTGATTCTTGCCATTGCATTGGCCAAGAGATGACCAATGTATTTGGGCCTGTGGAAATGGAAGAAAAGGGGTCGCATGTAATAAACCTACCAATAGTTTCCGCTAGAGCATCTGCAATGAGAAGGCTTTCCCCCTAAATCCACAATAGACAGATGTTGGCTGTGACTCCTACACATACACTCTTTAGGACCGGGCTATGGCGCAGCTAGTTAGTAACCAGCTGCGCTAAAACACTACTAACCGAGAGGTCATGAGTTCGAAGGCAGCCCGGGTTGGAGTGAACTCCTTACCATTAATAGTCTAGCTTGCTGTTGACCTATGCAGCCCGAAAGACAGTTGCCTCTGTCAAGTAGGAAATGTAGGTACTGCTTTATGTGGAGAGGCTAATTTAACTAATTTACGATGCCGTAAAAATCTCCATTTAGTATAACAGAGGTGGTAGTTTATAATATACATTCAAATGGGCTAAGAAGGTGAAGCCAATTTCTACATAATTTTCTGATTGGATAGCTAGACTTACTGGTATCCTAAAAACAAAGTTTCTTTCACAAGTAGTCAAAACAACAATCTATCTTCACCAAGGAGCCAGATTCTACTACTCACGAATGCATATTTTGTTTGCAAGTTTGTGATTTGGTGTTTTTGTTGTTCTCTTTCCCTAAATAAGCTATATATCTCAATTGTGTTGATGTATTATCTTGGCAGGAAGACCTTGTACAATTTTCCCATGTGCCAAGAGTTTGCAAAGTCTCTATGCATTTCAGAGTGAAAATCGCAGTTTGGAAAAAAACTGAATTTCTATGAGCTAAAGTAAATCCAAGGCGTGCTCCTTTACAGTTTATTTTTCTATTGAGCTAAGCTATAAGGAGGAGAACTTGGCAACACGGCTTATAAACAGCCCAAGTACAAAGTCTCCAAAAGGAGATGAAGATGCTTGCAATATAACACATCCAAAAGTCACTCGATCATGCATGGGCAAACTTAGTTCCCTTTAACTCCCACAATTCCTAACAGCCGAATTGTGGGAGTTGGAGTCCAAAACACCTGGAGGGAACTAAGTTTGCCCATGCCTGCACTAGATTGGGGAACTCTAGAAAATGAATGTTAAGTTGGGTTAAAAATGGCTAAAGGGATAATAAGAATAATCTTTATTTATATTTATTTACTTTATTTATATTCCGCTCTTCTCACCTCGAAGGGGACTCAGGGCGGATTACAGTACACATACTAGCAGACAATTCCTGCTGTTTTATACATACAGAACATATAAACAAACAGAGGCAAACTTTTTTTGGCCACCAGGGGGAGCTGCCACATTCCTCATCTCTCAGCGTCCCTTGTTGTTCCTTTCCACATTCCGCATTCCTCAGAGTTCTTTCTAATGGCCTCATAATTCAGTCAAAATTTGCCTCCCCACTTGATGTGGTACCTTAATCTCCTACTTGACAGATGCAACTGTATTTCGGGCTGCAAAGGTCGACAGCAGGCTACACTTAAGGTCAAGCACCCACCTCGACCCGGGCAGGCCTCGAACTCATGACTTACTGGTCAGAGAGATCTTATGCAGTTGACACTTAGCCAGCTGCGCCACAAAATCCCCGGTGCCCACCCTATTTCCCCAAGGGGACTCGGGGAGGCTTACAACCATATAAAACACAATGGCAAACATTCAGTGCCAGTGAAGCATCTTCAAAGTCCTAATAGGGGAAGCTTCCGCCCTTTCTGTACCCCAAATGTATTATTTGCCTACTTGTGAATACGGCCTTTGGGAAGGATGCTGGAAGCCACGGCTTGAACCAAGCAATGATGTTTACTTACCACAATGTGGTTGGTCATAGCACCAGGGTTCTGTGGGAAAGATTGAGAAACAAAGAACGAGAATGAACATGGAGTAGGCTTGCTTTCTGCTGCAATATGTAGATGTTCTCCTGATCTCCCACCCACACAGGTAAGAGAACATTGTGAATTGTTGTTGTTGTCATTTCCAACTTATGATGATCCTAAGAGAACCTATAAGAGGTTTTGCTTGGTGAGATTTGTTTATTTATTTATTTATTATTTGAACTTGTATGCCGCCACTCCTTGAGGGCTCGGAGCGGCTCACGATCACATAAAAGCGTAAAACAATCAAAGACAACATTAAAATTTTAAGCAAGTTATGATTATACAGCTTAGCAATCGAAAGCTAACCGGAAAAGATAAGTCTTACAGGCCTTACGAAAGGATGGTAGGTCTTGCAAAGCCCGGACTTCACTTGGAAGAGTGTTCCAGATTGATGGTGCCACCACAGAAAAGGCTCTACGCTGGGTGGATGTTAGGCGGATAGATTTGATGCTAAGTACCTCGAGGAGGTTCAGTTGTTCAGAGCGGAGTGACCTCTGGGGTTGATAGGGGATAAGACGGTCCCTCAAATACAACGGCCCCAGACCATACAAGGCCTTGAAGGTTAACACCATCACCTTGAAGGTGATCCGGTGCTCGATCGGAAGCCAATGAAGCTGCTGAAGAATTAGAGTTATGTGACCTCTCACTGGAGTTCCAGTGAGGTGTCGTGCAGTGGCATTCTGGACGAGCTTAAGTTTCCGGATCAGAAACAAGAGCAGGCCAATGTAAAGGGCGTTACAGTAGTCCAGTCTTGAGATGACCATGGCTTGGATCACCGTTTAGAGGAGTTCGGCTTTCATCTTCTTCTGGAGCTGAGAGAGTATGAATTGCCTAAGGCCAATCAACAGGTTTCCATGGCCAAATGGGAACTTGGACTTAAGTCAAAGTCCAATATGCAAACCATTATACTATGTGTTGTTGAAGACTTTAATGGCCGGAATCACTGGGTTGCTGTGAGTTTTCCGGGCTGTATGGCCATGTTCCAGAAGCATTCTTCTGAACACGACCATAGAGCCCGAAAAACTCACAGCAACCCAATATACTATGCATTCCTTTTAGGCCAGGACAATCTATGGTTCTAAATGGTTCTAAAGTACTTACAAAACTAAAGTTCTGGTGGTGAAAACTAGGTGGTGCTAGTGTTGCTCAATAGTGTTGCTCAAGTTCTGGTGGTGAACATTTCAGAACTCTAACAAATCTTTCAAAACTTCACTATTATTTCATTATTGGCTATTTTAAAGACAAAACCAATTAAGAACTGCCATTTATAACGAAATTTTGAAAGTTTTGTTAGAGTTCTGAAATGTTCACCACCAGAACTTTAGCAA
>JARBWK010000008.1:136327921-136339637 GCA_030556195.1 Anolis apletophallus | reverse complement strand
CCTACAATCAAAGAGGAAGATGGCGGCGCTGAGAGGTTGTGAGAATGCTGAGCTCCACTGGGGCCTATGCGGATTCTCCCAGACTACACCCGCACCTATGAAGCTAGTTACTCCAGTTTAGGGGTGTCAGCTCATGGACTTTCGGGGGGTGTGGACCGAACCTCCAGCTGCCAGCTGAAACGCCGGTGAGGACCTCAATTCGGCTCGAGGCCCTGCAGATTGAGGCCGAGGCGGTCCTCGAGGCCACCAGAGGGTCGGTCCTGACGCCCAGAGTCACGGACGCTGCGAGTCCCAGGATAACCCTCGGGCCGGCAGCGACCCCCAGGGACTGCCCACCGTGGTCTCCTGTCTCCTGGCCAGCACTGGGGCCTACTGCCCCCCTGAACACCAGCCCCGGCAGTACGCAGGACGAACCATCGGGCCTGTCCTACCTCCTCCAAGGCTATGGTCGGCTGGTGGAGCAGTTGACCACTCAGCTAGGAGAGGTGAGAGAGCTGGGGCTTGCGTTGGCGTCCCTCTGCCAGGGGGTTGGCTGCTGCCGCCTGGACCCCTGCGCCAGGACCGGAGAGACATCGGCCGACGGAGCCCGGGGTCTCCCGTCCCTGCTCTCGCGGCGCCCAGGCTCCGAGGAGGGAGAGGGAGAAGGAGAGGCGAACGCGAGGGAGAGGCAATTGGGCAGACTATCGCCGGCTTCCTGGGCGGGCCACGTTTGAGCTCGCCGGGCTTTCCACCGTTCAGGGAGCAAATGGGGCGAGTGGAAGAGAGGCGCGCGGAGACCCGGGGGAGCGCCTTGCAGAAGACGCTGCCCTTGGGAACCGACCGGCTGCCCACCGAGGGTCTCCCGACTGGGTGCGAGACCACAGTTGGAGCTGCGCTGGCGCCATGGTGGAGCCCGCGCAGGGCATTGGGGCGCTGTGCTCCCTTGGACCCCATGGAGAGGGCGTTGGCGGGGCCCCCCAAAATGGCGCTGAGTCTGTCCTGGTCGGCGTCCTTAGCTCCGCCTTCCCCTCCCCGCCCACCCCGAAGATCTGGTCTACGCCTCCTTTGGTTGACGGGTTGAGGCGGCAGCTGTTGCTGGAATCCCCACAAGAGGCGTTGGATGCCTCTGGGGTTCTGGCAAAGGCTCCCGGGGCACAACCCCGGCGACGAGCCTGCCAGCTGTCGGCTGCCCCCACAGTGGTGACCAGGACACAATTTGCCCCGAAAGATGGCCGGAAGATGGACTGCACACCGGGTCAGGGAAGACCAAGACTGGAAATGGCAATTTCCGGGAGTGGCCCAGCACGGAGGTCTCGCGGTCACCGGAGGAGGTGACGCCGGAGGCCAAGGTGCAGCAGACCCCCCCTCCCTAACTCTGCCATTGACCAGCAGCGCGGGTCGCCCCACCATCGAGGCCGCCGACCCCCTGGACCCGTGACCTTTGCTACTGACCGCCTGGGAGAGGGGAGGCCCGCCTCGCCCGAGCCCAGGTTCTGGAATTCGTTCCGATCCAGAACCTTCTGGAGCTCGGGCTTCAAGCGTCGGAAGCCTCCCCAGACAAGTTTGAACCAGGAGAGAGACATCTTTCTAGCAGGTCTTAATTTGTGGGTGTGGCTTACTTTTTGTGGGGCAATCAGCCCGCCCCCTCCACACAAGGATCTCGGAACATCGGTCCAGAATTCGTCATAAGAATGACACTTTCATACTCTATAGCAGTGGTTCTCAACCTTTCTAATGCCGTGACCCCTAAATAAAGTTCCTCATGTTGTGGTGACCCCCAACCGTATTTTCGGTGCTACTTCATAACGATAATTTTGCTACTCTGATATTCAGGGTGTATTTTCATTGTTACAAATTAACATAATTAAGCATAGTGATTAATCACAAAAACAATATGTTTGGAGAAGTATGGACAATAGATGATGGGATTTGCAGTACCTTCAACAGATGCAGCTCTGACTTCCACAGACCACCGAGACCCCCACGAATTACAGACCTGGACCAAACTTGGCACACAGAACCCCAATGACCAATAGAAAATACTGGAATGGGTTGGGTCTTGCTGGGATGTTTAGTTCTCCGGCCATCAAAGAGCATTCTGAAACCCAACAATTAAATTGGGCCAAACTTGGCCTGCAGAACTCTCATGACCAACAGAAAAGACTGGAGAGGTTTGGGGAAAATAGATCTTGGCATTTGAGTCTTGCTGGGATGTTTAGTTCTGGTCAATTTCAAGAATAAAAATAAAAATTAATACCAATAAAATTACATTAATTGAGGCATGAGGTTAATGTTTTTGAATGTTTACATAAAACTGTAATTTAAGATAAGACTATCCAACTCTGATTAAACCATTATTCTAACCTTCTTCAATGCAAATGTGGTTACATATCCTTCCAATAATAATAAATAGGATAAAATAATAAATGTAATAACAATAATGAGAATAAAATAATAAATGTAATAATAATTGAGTAAAATAATAAATGTAATAATAATAATTGAGTAAAATAATAAATGTATAAGAACACCAATAATCAATAATCACCATAGTTTATTCTAATTACAGTATACATTTTGGGGAAAATGTTGTGTGTATATAAATAAAAAAGTGGGAAAGACTGACTTGGGAAGGGGGTTGGAAAGAAGGACTGGAAACAGGGAAAAGATTGGAATGGGAAGGGGTGTTTGAAAAAGTGGGAAAATGAGGTGGAAAGGGGGTAAGCTGGAAAATTAGGACAATTGGGATGGGAAGAGGGCAACTGGGGAAGGGGGAAAGCTTTAGGTGGGAAAGGTTGGGATGGAAAGGGGGCAAGACTGGAATGGGAAAGAGGTTGGAACCTAGGAAAGGCTGGGATGGAAAGTGGAGAGAGAGGGGCTGGGGATGGGAGTAGTAAAGGCTGGGATAGGAAGGGGGAAAACTGGGAAAAGGGAAGACTGGGGTGGGCAAAGGGCTCTGGAAAAGTTGGGGGAAACTAAGGGAAGAAGGGGGAAGGACTGGGAAGGGAAATTGTGGGTGGGGGATTCTTCCTTTGGGTCCCCTGTGTCGCCTTTGCCGCTTGTCCTCCTCCTCCATGGGCAGCCAGCTTTGGAGCCGCACCTCCAGGCTCCGCTGCCGGCTTGACCCGAACATAAGCTGGTGCACCTTCTCCGTTGTGTGCCTTTGCCTCTAAGCTCCTTCTCCTAACTCTATCCAGCCCTGTGAGAAGGGGGGGAGGAGGAGGAGGAGCCGACCTGGAGCGCCTGGCTGTTTGGCTGACACAGGGGCCGGCAGCCATTTTGAAGAGGGGCGGAGCTAACTGAGGTGCCTTCGCGACCCCCGGAAAATGCCCCTGTGACCCCCCTGGGGGTCGCGACCCCCAGGTTGAGAACCACTGGGATAGATGGATGGGGCCTTTCATCTTCTTCTAGACCAGTGGTTCTCAAACTGTGGGTCCCCAGATGTTTTGGCCTTCAACTTCCAGAAAACCTAACAGCTGGTAAACAGGCTCCCCGCGGCTCCTCCCTCCTTCCTAAAGCCACCATGCCTGAGGAAAAAAGGGCAATCTTTGGCCCCTTCTGCACCTGTGCGCGGGGCACCATAGACTCTCAGAGGCCTCTGAGAGTCTATGGTGCCCCTCGCACAGGTGCAAAAACGGCCGAAAATACTTTTTTTTGAAAATGTTTTTTGGGGGTGTCTGGATCAGGCACCCCCCCCCCCCATGGCTGTGCCCCTAGGCCGTGGCCTAGTGTGGCCTTATGGCTAATCCGGGCCTGGAGTGATCACCGAAAAAGCTCTAAGCCGGGTTGATGTCAGATAGGCTTCCTTAGGGCCAGGGATCTGTAATGAGTTATGATGGTCTGAGAGTGGTGATCTCCAGGGTCGACAGGGAGAAAGGTGTTCCCATAGGTACGCCGGCCCCTGGCCGTATACTATAAGGCCTTGACGGTTAGTACCAGCACTTTGTGGGTAATCCGGAACTCGATCGGAAGCCAGTGCAGAGCAGGAGTTATATTGTTCCTCACGGGGCTTCCAGTGAGGAGTCTGGCCACCCCATTCTGCACCAGTCAAAGTCTCCGGGTCACCGACAAGGGAAAGCCAAGATAAAGGGCATTACAATAGTCAATTCTTGACATTACCATAGCATGAACCACTGTGGCGAGATCATCCCTGGATAGGTAAGGCGCCAGCCGCCTAGCCTGCCAAAGATGGAAAAAGGCCGATTTGCTGACAGCGGAGACCTGGGCCTCCATTGTCAGTAATGGGTCAAAAATGACACCAAGGCTTTTGACGGTGGTAGATGGAAGAAGAGGCTCACCATCTAAGGTAGGCAACCACACATCATCCAACCCAGGGCGACCCAGCCACAAGATCTCTGTCTTCGCCGGAAAACTGCTATTTCTAGATGTCCTTGTCTAGAAAACTGCTATTTCTAGATGTCCTAGTCATCCACAAACCTAATCAACAATTGGGCCACACAGTTTACAGAAACCCTCGTCTAGTTTCCAACAGACCTTACAGCCTCTGAGCATGCCTACCACAGATGTGGATGAAATGTCAGGAGAGAATGCTTCTGGAACATGGCCATACAGCCCAGAAAACTCACAGCAACCCAGTGATTGCAACCCACAAAAGCCTTCGACAACACTTCAAATCAACACACTTACTTTGGCTGAAATCCAGAGGGTTTGTAGCAACCAAATGTACAGAAAGAACCAATGTAAGTCAAATTAATGAAATACTTGTGCATATATGTGATAATAGTGGTATTTTAATGTTCTGCAAAAATAGAGTCATGACCTTCCTCCACCAAAAAAAAGAGGTGAAAGAGAAGGCACTCTCTCTCTCTCCATACTGAAGCAAACCTCTTTCTTCCATGGATCTGAGAGAACCCTTGTGCAAAACATAGGTGGACACAATTATAATAGAGTAGCGATCGATGTAAGTTTGTGTTTCCTTGGAATCGGAACACATGAAATCGGTTGTCATGCTACAACACCCATGTACGTGCTCACTCACACATAAGACATATTACTGTTGGTTCAAATCTTCCGGGAGGCTGAGCAGTGTTTTGGGGAAGTGGTTTGGGTAATGTCCATGTTTGTTTTCTGTGAAGTAAAGGACTTTTCGGTTGTTCAGTGGTTGCAGAGGACGATAATTCTTCTGCATCTTCCTGCCTTCTGTTATAGTGGTAAAATAGAGTGAATCTGTGAATTTCTTCAGCTGTAGAAAATTCAGAAAGTGAAATGGGGGGGAAGCAAAACATTAGCCAGAGTCACCAGACTGAAAAAACAAAACCCAAACCTATACAAGAAAAAAAACAAAAATTGTAGTGTTTGAATCAAGGACCTCAGGGAATAGCTGCAAAATAGGGTGCATCTACACTGTAGAATTAATTCATTTTGATTGCCATGGCTCAATGCAATGGAATAATGGGAATTGCAGCTTTATAGCCTTCTCTGATGTTTTTTTCTATCACAAGGCTTGCTCATTGAGTATTTCTCAAGGTTTCCACTAGAGGACTGCCCAATAACCAGATTGAACATTCTGTCATCTGATCTCGTGGACCAATCAGGTTCCATCAAGCCCTATAAAATTTATTTATTTATTTATTTATTTATTTATTTATTTATTTATTTATTTATTTATTTATTTACTAGCACGCGTTGCTGTGCCCTATTTAGGAGATGCGAGAAAGTCTGAGTATGTAAGGGTTGGAAATGATGTTACTTACGGTCTTGGTGGGGTCATGGCTGTGTCGTTGTGGGTTGTTCTGGTGGGTGGGATGTTGAAGTCCTGTGGAGTTGTCGGTGTGTGGTGTTGCTGGCGTTTTGCAGAGCTTGTGGATATACAATGTTTGTTTTGGGTGTTTGTGTGTGTTTGTAGTGTTGTGTTGTGGTTGGAGTATAGGTGGAGTTGGTTTTTGTTTGTGGTGGTGGTAGGTGTTGTGTGTGCGGGGTCCGATAAGGTTGGGGGGATGGGTAGTGATAGGAAGTTGTGTTGTGTTGTGTGGGTAGGAATTGCTGGAGTATTGTGCCTGGGACGTGTGTGTAGTTGGAGGTGTGTGTGGTGGTGAGTAGTGAGTGCAGTCCTGGGTTTTGTGTTGGGGAAGTTGTCAGGTATTTGTGGGGTTTATTTTCTGTGTGTTGTGGTGACATAGTTGTCTCAGTCTGGCTGTGTGCTGGTTGTGATGTGGAGGGGATATGGCTTTTGCTAGTGGTGTTTGTTGTGAATTTTGGTTGGGTTGGGTTTTTGTGTTGCAGGATTGTTAGTTTGTTTTTGTGGGTTTTTGAAGTTTGTGTTATTCCGGTGGTATGTGTTGGTTAGTGGTGCCTGTGTCCCTGGTGCCCTATTTGTGTTAGTGTTATGTCCTCCTGGTAGTTGTTATGTCCTCCTGTGTTAGTTGGTTTTACTGTGCAGGTTTCTGTTTAGCAGTGGTATGTATGCGTTGTGTGTGTTGTGTGTGAGTTGTGTAGAGGGTCTGTAGAGGTAGGCATCGTGAGTTGTGTGGCTGTCATGTTGTGGGGGTGGTGTTTGTAAATTGGAGGATTGGTGGTGTGTGTTTGGGATGGTGGTTGGAGAAGAGTGTGTGGTGTTGAGTGTGTAGTTTGTTGTTGTGAGTGTGCAGTGGTAGTGTGGTGTGGATGTACGGTGTGTATGTGGGGTGTGTTAGTTCGTTGTACTGTGCAGGTTTATGTTTAGCAGTGGTATGTGTGTGTGTGTTGTGTGTGAGTTGTGTAGTGGGTCTGTAGAGGTAGGCATCACGAGTTGTGTGGCTGTCATGTTGTGGGTGTGGTGTTTGTTAAGTGGTTGTCTTTTGTTGTGGGTGTCTTTTGTCCTGTGAGTGGTATGTATGTGCTCTGTGCACATAGTTGTGTATCTTCTGCATATTGGCGTTGTGTGGTATTTTGCGCCTGTTTGGAAGGAAGGAATGGCATACGAATGGGTTGAGTTGTAGATGCAAGGTTGTGTTATATGCGTATTGTGTTGTATGTAGGTATTACTTTTTAGGTGAGTTAGTGGGTGTGTGGTGGCATTGTGGGTGGTAGTATGTTGGGGAATGCTTGTGTGGGTGGGGTGTTTTGGGTTTTTGTGTGTGTTTGTAGAGTATCAGTGCAGTGTTGTGTTGTGTTGTGGTTGGAGTATAGGTGGAGTTGGTTTTTGTTTGTGGTGGTAGGTGTTGTGTGTGCGGGGTTTTGTAAGGTTGGGGGGATGAGTTGTGATAGGAAGTTGTGTTGTGTTGGTAGGAATTGCTGGAGTATTGTGCCTGGGACGTGTGTGTATTTGGAGGTGAGCGTGGTGGTGAGTAGTGAGTGCAGTCCTGGGTTTTGTGTTGGGGAAGTTGTCAGGTATTTGTGGGGTTTATTTTGTGTTTGTTGTGGTGACATAGTTGTCTCAGTCTGGCTGTGTGCTGGTTGTATGTGCTCTGTGCAGATAGTTGTGTATCTTCTGCATATTGTTGTTGTGTGGTATTTTGTGCTGGCTTGGGTTTTTTAAAATTTTGTTGTTGTGATTGTGTGGCTGATCGTACCGTGGTCAGTGGTTTGTGGTGATTACCAGTGGTCAGTTTTACTGGTTTGGCCAGTGTGGGGGAGGCTGAAGGAGCCTGTAGCCCTTAGGCTGTTCCAAACTTCGACTGCCACTAAGAACCTGCTCCCTCCTAAACACCAACTGACTAAATTCAAATCACTCAGCATTCTAACCTTGGCTGGCTCAGCCCACCGTTGCTATGGGAACTCAGCCTCCTGGCATTTTGTGGGGGCCGATGTCGGCCAATGAGATTCGCTGGCGGCCGCAAAGGATGCTGGGAAATGTAGGGTTTTTTTGTTTTGTTGTTTTGGGGGCCTTCTAGGTTTGGGGGAGTTTCTTTGCTAAAAACATACCTTGTCTGAGGCCTATTTTTGTTGCCAAATTTGGTGTGTCTGCCTTGGAAGGTTTCTCTGTCAATTGCGGTCGTTCGATGACGGAAACTCCTTTATATATATAGATTATTCGATCTTATAGACCGCTCCTTCCAGCAGGCTCGGGGCGGTTTACACAATACATAACACAATCACGACGCAATTTAATACTATACTAAAAGCATTATAATACTAAAAACATAATACATAAAAGCATAAGAACCTACAACTAACACAGGGAGCAAGCAATTGCAGAGCCTCTGCAATTTTACTTCTAAGATTAACAACAATGTTTAAGGACCAATGAGATTAAAAGCTTGTCTAAACAGAACTGTTTTACAAGCTCTTCTGAACGGAGCCAGTTCTTTGATGGTACGGACTTCGACCAGCATGGAGTTCCATACTACTGGTGCTGCCACGAAGAAGGCTCTAGATCTTGTAGTGGACAGTCTGCAAGAATGAATCGAAGGGACTAGCAGGAGGTTCCGTTCTTCTGAATGCAGTGATCTCGGGGGACTATATGGGGTGAGGCGGTCCCTCAGGTACACCGGCCCTAGACCATACAAGGCCTTACCAGCACCTTGAAGACAGTTCGGTACTCTATTGGTAGCCAGTGCAGTTGCTGCAGAATAGGTGTAATATGCTCTCGTACTGATGCTCCCACCAGTAGTTGAGCCGCAAGCTCTGACATCAGCAGAACTTCAGTCTGGCTGTAAAAGGGTCTTGTGTACATATCATTGTTTCCCTTGGAGGCTAAAGACTTGTCTGCTTTGGGGGGAAACGTCCTTCTGACCTTTGTCAGAACATGACCACTATTGTACATATTGTGTGTATTACAGTCATGTTTTCCACCTGTGGTCCTTCAAATCTTTGGTTCTTTGAAGGGTTGACCCTTTCCTTGCATGGACCTTGTGCAATTCATTTGAACTTCTCCAGAACCTGAAAACTGGGTTGCGTTGGGCCCTTGTATCTTCCCACGAAACTCAGGAGACAAACGTAATCAATACTTGTGGAAATAAGTGTGCAAAATTTGGATGTAGAGCTGTTTACGATACAGTCTAGTCTCACTTATCCAACATAAATGGGCCGGCAGAACGTTGGATAAGCGAAAATGTTGGATAATAAGGAGGGACTAAGGAAATGCCTATTAAACGTCAAATTACATGATGATTTTACAAATTAGGCACCAAAACATCATGTTTTGCAACAAATTGACAGAAAAAGCAGTTCAATGCATGGTAACGTTGTGTAGCAATTACTGTATTTACTAATTTAACACCAAAACATTGCAATGTATTGAATCAGCTGTGGATCTAGGCGGGAGGCAGACTGCATTGGATAATAAGGAGTGTATAAAAACATATCATGGTACCAATTTTGGCAAATAAAGGAACATTACAAAAAAGACAAACTAATTGGATTTACAAGGGAGGAAACTTTTTGGAACAGGATAATGAAAACGGAAAAGAAAATGATAACCATATTATATAAGAAGCTACTAGAATGGAATACAGGAACAGAAGGTACAAAAGAATGTACGAGGGTTGAATGAAAAGTAATGCCTCCACCTTCGTAACTCCTCAACAGATGGCAGTATTGGTATGCGGCAGGTACTGGCTTGTTCAGTAGAGTCTCCTCTACAGCTCCATTTTGGCAGGAAGTATTATTTCTGTGTTTGATTTATTAAAATATTCCCATCCAAACCCAAGGAACAAAGGTGGAGGCATTACTTTTCATTCAACCCTCATATGAAGAGATAGACAGAGAATGTAGGAAGATCAATAGAACACAAAGAATGGAAAGAAATCTGTATTAAAAAATTAAAATACACACAAGTATATGATTTAAAAGAAAATTGGATCAAAATGATGTATAGATGGTACATGACACCACATAAATTAGGAAGGTATTACAAAAACATAAATACTGAATGCTGGAAATGCCGAGAGAATGAAGGAACATTATATCACATGTGGTGGTCATGTAAGAAGGCAAAGATCTTTTGGAAGGAAATACAAGCAAAAATGCAGGAAATACTAAAGATAAAGATCCCATGGAGTACAGAGACATTCTTGTTAGGAATGGTGGAGCAAAAACTAGAGAGAAACAAGGTTAAATTACTATTCCTGATGACCACAGCAGCAAGAATTTGCTATGCAAAGCATTGGAGAAAAAAGGAAATACAAAAGGTAGGAGATTGGATAGTTGAAATTTCAGAAATTCGAAATATGGAGAGATTAACATATTTAATGTCCAAAAATAAGGGAAACTCAAAGAGATAGATTGGAACAAAGTAATAGAATACTTAAAGCAAAATAATAAGATAATAGGGTAAATAATTTAAGCTTACACCCAAAAGAAACAACAATAGAAGAGGAGAACAACATATCAGGATGAAAGAAAGACAGAAAAGGCAGAAACCGCAAAGAAGATGCCCGAAAATCACAGACATTTTCTTTTTCTCTTCTAACACCCCCTCTTTCTCTCTCTTCCCTCTCCTTTTGTTAGTACAAATTTTTAATTTTTTAATTTTATTTTTTCCTCTTTTTTGCTTTCTTTCTCTCAATTTTATACAATATGCAAAAACTTTAACAAAGACTATATTTTTTAAAAATACAGAGCGTTGGATGAGCCAAGGTTGGATAAGCAAGACTGTACTGTACCAACCCTGGCACCCACATCCGAGTCTCTGATCTTCATTAACGAGACTGAAGGATTTTGCTCTTCAGCCACCATCTCCGCCTCAAAACTGGAAAGAAATGGTTGTCGCCCACTCACCGTTTTGTGAGTCACCTCAATTGGCGTAGGGTAGACAGTCCAGACCACGGCCTCGTTGCAGTTAGGAGTTGTGAGAGAGCCACGGTAGCGATAGTAGGTTTTCGTATCTGCCACCTTCAATAACCCTCCCAAGGAGAACTGTCCATCCAGCTTCACAGTGTTTCCTAAAGAAAAAAAGACAGAACATGAAAATCTGGAGGCTAAAGGAAAGAGAAAGAGACCAGTGGAAAATCACTTTATTTTCCAGAGAATTCAGGATGGGGCTCACCTTTCTCTGGGATCTTTTCCATGAGGTCTGCTAGAGTCTTCCAGGTATTGACACTGGGGGCCTTATTGGACTTCTGGTGGGAAAGGAAGAGATGGAGCAACAATTATAGATAACTAGCTGTCCCCTGCCATGCGTTGCTGTGGCCCAGTCTGTGTATACGTGTTTTGTGTGTGCATATATTGGTGTATTTGTGTGTTTATATGTGTATATGCATATTGTGTATATGTGTGTGCTTGTCTATATGCATATTTGTGTGTATATACAGTATGTGTGTATGTATATGTGTATGCTATGCATGTGTAAATGTATATATGTATGTGTGTATATCTGCGTGTGCTTGTACATATATATACGTGCGTGTGTATGAATGAGTGCATATGTATATGAGTGTATGTGTATTTGTATATATGTTGTATTTGGGGGGGGGGTGTTAAGTCTGTTCCGCTGTGTGTGTGTGTGTGTGTGTGTGTGCATGTGTGTGTTTAGGGGTGGTGGACACTTGTTGGACTGTTAGGTGTATTGTGTCAAAAATCCATGTCAATTCGACCAGTAGTTTCTGAGTTATGTTTCTCCCACAAACAAACATTACATTTTGAGAGAGAGAGAGAGAGAGAGAGAGGAGAGAGACATTCTCGTCTCTAAAAACTTCTCTTTTCCATTTGTATGGAGGGCCATACCCTATATGGCAGTGGTTCTCAACCTTCCTAGTGCCGCGACCCCTTAATACAGTTCCTCATGTTGTGGTGACCTCCAACCATAAAATTATTTTTGTTGCTACTTTATAACTGTAATTTTGCTGCTGTTATGAAT
>JARBWK010000008.1:136314687-136327821 GCA_030556195.1 Anolis apletophallus | reverse complement strand
CCCTCCGCCCCGCACGGGGTCCCGACCCCCAGGTTGAGAAACACTGCTATATGGACCAGGACACGGCTCTTAAACCAGTCCAACTTTGTCTCTGGTTATTTTCTATTTTGCAATTCCACATCATTCCATTGCCCTCACCTTTATGAAGAAGGCCAGGACAGCAAATCCCTGGGGGTCCTTTTTTGCTTCCTCGAGTGTCATGTTGTTTTTAGTATGAACTATATGGAGCTGATGCAAGAAGGTGAGGAGCAAGACGGAAATGAATGAAAACAAAGAAAGGATCATTACTCACACGGTGCAATAGCAAGATTATGTCGTAACTCAACAGGAAAACGATACACACTGCTTTTTGTGAGTAGCTGGCATGAATCACTTAACCTGACTGCTATTCTGGGTACTTTTTATATTGTATTTTTTAAAAGATGCTCTGAGTCCCAGGTTTAAGAAAAAAGATCAGATATGCACGTATACATTGTAATTATTCTTCATAGTTTCTCGCTAGTCTACTATATTGATGTTACTGATGAGAGTTTTGGGGCAATAGCCATCCAGATTATATTCAAAAATCTAAGGAATTGGTATTCTTTTGGTAGGAGGAAAAGGAGAAGGACTTCAACTAGGTTTGAGTGAGCAGGGATCGTCTTGGTTTGTGGGAGACTGAGATTCACTTCCTCACTCAACCATAAATCTCACTGAAATATGAGTATGAGGTCCAGATATGTGGTGGCTTTTGGGTAATGGATTACACTGGCCAACACACATTTTGGTGCCTCAAATGTTAGTCTCATTTCTGGGTATATTTGGCCTGCAGATTCCAAAAATAGCACCAGTTTTTTCCCTATCAGCTCTAGTTTTTGAGATACAGAACATATGCCATATAGGGGTCGCGATCTTCTCTCTCATAAAAAAAGATAACCATATCTAAGAATCTGCCACTTTCTGAATCACTTCCCCAAAGAACCCCAGGAACAGACCAAAAAACCAAGACACCAGGGAAAAAAATGTTTTTGTTGAGTTGTGCTATAGGACAACCCCATATCCGCAGGGGAGACATTCCTAAATTTACAGAGGAATCCGGAAACAGTGAATAATAGTGAACCCTATTGAAATAAACTATGTCCACTATAGAGTCAGAGCCCCTGGTGCCGGCAGGACTGAAGACCGACAGGTTGGAGGTTCAAATCCGGGAAAGGTGTGGATGAGCTCCCTCTGTCAGCTTCAGCTCCCCATGCGGGGACATGAGATAAGCCTCCCACAAGGATGGTAAAACATCAAAACATCAGGGCATCCCCTTGGCAACATCCTTGCAGACGGCCAAGTCTCTCACACCAGAAGTGACTTGCAGTTTCTCAAGTGGCTCCTGACATGAAAAAAAAACCACCATAGAGCAGTAGTCCTCAACCTGGGGTCCCCAGATGTATTTGGCCTACAACTCCCAAAAATCCCAGCCGGTTTACCAGCTGTTAGGATTTCTGGGAGTTGAAGGCCAAAAACATCTGGGGACCCCAGGTTGAGGACCACTGCCATAGAGTCACCGTGTAGGACCTAGAAAATTCCTAGCAAGGTATCCTCTCTAGGAGTTTGCTCAATCCTCCAGGATGACTCTGCAGCTGGTATGATAAAGCCCTAAATCATCATTTTAAACACTTGAATATAATGAAGGTTAGGAATATTTCCACTAACAGTTGTCACAGCTTACATGGCAGGCGTATATGTGAGAGTTGTCATAACAATCAGTGTTTTCAAATAATCAATCAATTAATATAGGTAAAACAACAGCTGGCATAAGGAGATAGAGGTGACAACAGAGGTCTTCCAAATCGTGAACTGGGTTGAACTTTTACAAGGCCATTACAATGTTGCCAAGGATGTAACCTTTGAAGGCTTTGGGACTTTACATCAAGATGGGTATCATGTGCTACAGATGATGTTACACTTGAAGACACATTCCAGCTTGTCTACAGGCTAAACATGCCCAGCTCTTTAAGCCGCTCCTCATAGGGCTTGTACTCCAGACCCTTGATGATTTTAGTCACCCTCCTCTGGACACATGCCAGCTTAGAGTCAACTTCTCCCTTCAATTGTGGTGCCCAGAATTGGACACATTGTGATTCCAGGTGTAGTCCGACCAAGGTAGAAATGAGCGGTAGCATGACTTCCCTGGATCTCTAGACACTAGACTCCTATTTATGCAGGCCAAAATCCCATTGGCTTCTTTGCCGCCATATGATGTTGACTCATGTTCACCTTCCTGTCCAAGAGGACTCCAAGATCGTTTTCACACGTACTGCTGTTGAGCCATGCGTCCCTCATTCTGTATCTTTGCGTTTCTTTTTTCCCTGCCTAATTGGATAATCTTGCATTTGTCCCTGTTGAACGTCGTTTTGTTGGTTTTGGCCCATCTCTCTAATCTGTTTAGGTAGTTTTGAATTCTGATCCTGTCTTCTGGGGTATTAGCTATCCCTCCCAATTTGGTGTCGTTTGCAAAGTTGATAATCATGCCTTCTAACCCTTCATCTAAGTCATTAATAAAGATGTTGAACAGGATCAGGCCCAGGATGGACCCCTGCTTATGGCACTCGCCACTGCTTTCCAGGATGAAGAGGAAGCAGATATAGCTGGTCAACATAACTGTGAGGATGTAGTGAATTATGAATGGTCATGCGTTTTTGTTTTGGTTTTTTTTCCTGTCCAAATTGTCCATTTCTGCCTGCATACAGCAGTGTATCTTATGACAGGCATGGCCTGTCATAAGATTATTATTAGTATTAGTATTTGTATTAGTAATATTTTACTGACACAAAACCACAGTATGTCACAGCAAACGAGATCTATATGCTGGATTTCGTATCAAAAAATCACAAGTCGAACACTTCCCAAGCGTCTAGGACTGCGTGATGCATTTCCGAATGATGTGCGCAGATCCAAGTAAGGTGGCCTTTTGCAGTTGACAGATCATGATTTTGTCAACGTTTATGGTTTCCAAATGCCAGCTGAGATCTTTTGACACGGCACCCAGTGTGCCAATGACCACTGGGACCATTATTATTATTACTATATTCTTATATTATTGTTATATATTATTATATAATAATTATTATATTATTATATTATTACTATTAATATATGAAGCATCAATGCACACTTTGCATACATGGGCTCATTCTGGATTGGCACCACTTTGTCTACACCAGGGAGATTTAAACCTTTTCCCTTCATTGTCCCTTTCAGCCCAAAATTCACGTGTGTGCACACGCATGCATGCACTTTAAGACTTCAAAAAAACAGTCTTCAGGGTGCTGTAGTTCAGGTGATATATTTGCTACAATTCAGCGTCCCCTAGTGGCGCTCTTGAAGGATTAACAGTAAGGGCTCTTTCACAATTTTAGTGCCATGATTCCACTTTTGACTGTTGTGGTTTTCTCCTAGGAGCAGCAGTTTAGGTAGGGTTATTTACAACTCTCTGCATATAACTTCAGGAAAATAAGATAATAAGAAATAAGGGTTTCAATGGATACTGATGATTTATAACCATTTTTTAAGCCCAAACAGTAACAAAATTCAGCCAATTAACATGTATAAAGTTGGGGTTTTTTGTGTATCAGGAGCGACTTGTGAGAGAATTGGCCATCTGCAAGGAACATTGCCCAGGGCATGCCCTGATGTTTTACCATCCTGTGGAAGGCTTTTCTCAAATCCCCACATGGGAAGCTGGAGCGGACAGACAGGAGCTTACCCCACTCCCCAGATTCGAACCACTGACCTTTTGGTCAGCAGTTCAGTCAGCACAAGGGTTTAACCCATTGTGCCAGTGAGGGCTCTATTATAAAGTTGTAAACAGACAAACACAATGAAATCAGAAAATACATAGGTTTGAAAAACAGTTTGAAAAGAATTTCTTACAACTACTAACTTGCAAGTGATTCCTTTTCTGAAAAAAGCAATGCATTAGTAAGTGACAATATGGTTGCAATCTAAAGAAGGAATACCTTGCTCCTTTTAGCATTTGTACTATAGGCCAACAGCTATTAACATTCTGTTTTTTAAAAAGTAACTTGAAAAGTAAATCTTTTCCATATTATAATAGAGCAATTTATACAATATCTTTTGTGGCTGGATACAATAACCAAATTATTTTTAAAGTAACGTTTCGACCAGGGAAGTAATGGCTTCAAGTCTGCAAGCCTTGAGCAGGGTTGTCGAAAAGGTGAGTTGGGTCCCATCTACACCTCTTTATAATCCAGTGTCTGAATCCAGATTATCTGCTTTGAACTGGATTATATGGTAGTGAAGACTCATATAATCCAGTTCAAAGCAGATAACTTGGATTCAAAAAATGGATTATATGGCAATGTAGATCCGTCACTGTGGCTCAAAGTTATCTTGAAAACAGTTAATAACAACAAAGCTCTCACCATTTTAAAAAGAAATCTAGGGGAAAGAAACAACATCGCACTCCTAATATGTTCATCCATCTCAAAGAACAGAGCCCTCCCTGCTTCTCCCAGTCTCTGGCTCACCTCCATGTCGTGTTTCAGGCCGTCGATTGCATGTTCGGAGCCTTTGTGATTGTAGGTTCCCCAATGGAGGTGGAAGGACTTCAAGGCATAGATTGCTGGAAGGCCTGGCCCAGAAATGGTAGCTCCATCTTTCATTTCAATTTCAGCTGCAATGAATCCAAAGCAAAATTTTGATGCCTCCATAAAGGGTAGACACAATGCATAACACCATGTCCCAATCTAAAACTGACTGGCACAGTCCAGCACCTACGCTTAAGAACAGGCTTAATCAGCTGTGTCTTGTGGCATATGATCTGTCTAGACCATACATGGGCAAACTTTGGACCTCCAAGTGTTTTGGACTTCAACTCCCACAATTCCTGGCATCAGCCCTTTTGGGTATGTCCTATCTGGACCGTGGTTATCTGAAACCAAAGCTATGACTGGGCACCATTAAATTAGCTTCCAGCCCCAGCATACCATAAAGTTGCATTACAGGATGCAGAAATTCCTTGAGAGCTATTGCTAGGTTTTCCAACACAACACTCCGCCTCTCCATTGGCACCCCCTTGTTGTGGGGGAGAGGCTTGCGTACCCTAATGAAGTCGTGAGCTATGCTGGCGGTGGCATAATAGCCACCGGTAGGGTCTTCCATGCCAGACAAGTCACAACTGAAGGGTCTAACAAAGAGCGTCAACGGGCAGGATGGGGTCCCTAGTCTTTTGGCAACCATCCTAAGAGAAGGAAAACTCTAAATTTTATATGTCTGTATTGACCATGACTGTCATGGTATTTTAGGGTGTTTTTAGGTTGTTTTAGGATGTTTTTATCTCGATGTGTTTTATATGTTTGGAAACCGCCCTGAGCCTCGGGAAGGGTGGTTTAGCAAATTGAAATAATAAATAAATAAATAAATAAACCCAGGCAGATGGTGCTCGTCTAACCCTGTAAGGTCAACCATCTAGAGAAGGAAACTCAAATCAAACCTATGACCTGAGGACCTTGCTGCCACCATCCAAGCTTGCTAGGCCCCGGCAGATGAACCTTTAGTTTAAAGGGTGAGGCCAGTTCTGTGCATGCTGCGCTCCACCAGAAAGGTCCATTGCACAGGCTCGAAGGACACATCCAACTTCCGAATCATCAACGCGCTTGGAGAAAGCGTGGGATGAGTCCTTCCTAAGAATCTTCATTCGCAAAGTAATGCCAGAGAGAGATGGCATCATCCAGGGGATGCATACTATCAAGGCATCTAGAGAATCTACAAAAGTTCTAGAGAAACCATTTTCCTGGGTGCAGTTAAGTAAGACTGTGGATATTGGTTCTGTGGTTATAAAGGTCTTGCTGTACCTCCTTACTTAATTCTTTTGCCATGGCTGCACAACAATGTCTGGACATCTCCCAGGTGCTCCTCTGCATCCTCTGCTCTTTGTGGGCTTGGATGCACCTTGTTCTATCTGCCTTCCTTGCACAACCGAGAAAGCAGGAATAGACTTTATCCTTATTTGGGGCCCCATTAACACTGCCACATAAATGACAGTGTAGATCGAGCCTGGCAGAGCAAATCTGAACTTCCTTTTTCCTCAACTGTGCAATGGTAGCCAAATAACACTGAAAGACAATCTCAAAGGCAAGATGGTTGGCAACTAGTTATTTTATCAGAGTCAATGAAGACATTGGCCCTTGCGCTTTGCTACTCTGCTGCTGATTATACATGCCCAGCGTGGAATACATCTCACCATGTTAAAACAGTGGGTGTGGCTCTTAATGAGATATGCCACATTATCACAGGATGTTTACGCCCCACACCACTGGAGAAATTATACTGTTTAGTAGGCCTGGGCAATCATGGTTTTAAATGGTTTTAAAGTACTTACAAAACTAAAGTTCTGGTGGTGGAAAACTAGGTGGCGCTGGTGCTTTGCTTCTATAGTGTTGCTAAAGTTCTGGTGGTGAACATTTCAGAACTCTAACAAAACTTTCAAAACTTCATTATTGTTTCATTATTGGTGATTTTAAAGACAGAACCAATTAGGAACTGCCATTTATAATGAAATTTTGAAAGTTTTGATAGAGTTCTGAAATGTTCACCACCAGAACTTTAGCAACACTGTAGAAGCAAAGCGCCAGCGCCACCTAGTGTTCACCACCAGAACTTTAGTTTTGTAAGTACTTTAGAACCAGTTAGAACCATGATTGCCCAGGCCTACTGTTTAGCTATTATTGCACCTCCTGACATCCGTTGGGAAGTAGCAGCCAATAATGAAAGGACCAAGACAGTGACATCTCTGGCCCATCCTCTGTTTGAATATCAGTCAGCATGCCAATGTCTTAAATGAAGAAATAGTTTTCTAAGATCTACAGAAATACTCACAGGGACACCTCAGCAAGCGAGAGTCCAAAAGTGGCAGGCTAAAACCCAGAACCTCAATCTGTGGCTGATACTGAATTAGAGACTCCCTCCTGGGCACACAGACGACTGGGCAACTTCGAAGGCACTGAACTGATGGTACTCTGGCACCACAAGATGCAGAACCAACCATAAGAAATGGAGCCACAAAGTGGATTCCGCGACATGCGAGTGTGGAGGAGAGCAAACCACAGACCACTTGTACAATGGAGGGCCTTCTTATAGCAACCCCAGAGGCACTCTAAGTGGCCTGCTTCTGGTTAAAGGACATTTCATGTAAGTTTTTAACTTTGTGTTTTTAAATACATTACAACTATACCCTCAATTTGCTTCTGACATTATAAATAAAATAATCAGTGTCAGGGATAAAACTTGCCACCACCCAAAGCCACCAGTCAGGGCCGTAGCCAGGATTTTGATTCAGGGGGGGGGGGGCTGAGTTTGGTTCAGGGAGGGCTGAGACTGGGTGGAAGAGGGTCTACCCTAGCAAACCTTTTGTATTGTTATCCCAATAACCCCATTAATGTGGGATATAATGAGCATGGTGATCAGATCATGATATGAATAAACATAACAGTTTAAATAATGTACCAGTAAGGCCTTTTCGCGGACCACCCTGAGAATTTCGGGGGCTGAAACCCCTTAGCCCCCTGGCTACATGCCTGCCACCAGTATAAAATTGCTGGCCGAGTCTTTTGGCCACAGACTCCTGAATTAGCAATAATTCATTCTTAACACTGTGTATAAAGTCAAACACAAGATAGCATATATGGGCATCTAAATTTTGTACATCACAGAGACAAACAGAAGTTGGCATATGCATTAAATGTATTTTAGTTATACATAAACAGTTAAGTCAGCTGGTTGATGATTTAGTGCTGTGAGCTTTCAAAGGATGGTATAAATCAAAGAAGAAAGAATGTGTGTATACTTCATAATTCGCAATGTTCTCTCTTTCACACACACCATAGCAGCACATACTAATATAACAATATATGGATATACAAATGAAGAATTAGAATAATTGTGGTCACCTTTGGCTCACGTTTAGGACAGAACGAAGCAAAAGACGGCAATAGGCAAAGAAGAGAGCTGGAATGGGAGGAGTCCGAGCTCATTTCCAAACCAACTGGAGTCACCGGAATAAAAGGAATCTTTAACTCAGGGCTGTCCACCTGGCGGCCCGAGGCTGGATCCGGCCCCGTAGCCTGTTGGACACGGCCCCACCTATGCCCTCAGCCGCCATTTTTAATTTATTTTTAAAAAAATGATTTTTAAAAAACATGGCGGCCGGGGAGGGGAGGCGGGGCAGGGAGGAGGAAGAGAGCTAGCTCCTTCTTTTGGCGCCCCCTCCCTACCTAGGGCGGGGGAGCCGCCAAAAAGGGCAGAAGGTGGCGCCAAGAGCAGCGCGTCACAGGCCTGGCGTGACGCGCTGCCCCTTGGCACCGCCTACCCTCCTTTTCAGCGGCTCCCAGCCTAGGAAGGGAGGGCGCGCCGAAGGAGGAGTAGGCGGTGCCAAGCGCAGCGCGTCATGCCAGGCCTGTGACGCGCTGCTCTTGGCACTGCCTACTCCTCCTTTTCGGCGGCTCCCCCGGCCTAGGAAGGGAGGGGGCGCCAAAAGGAGGTAGGCGGTGCCAGGGCAGCGCGTCACGCCAGGCCTGTGACGCGCCGCCGTTGGCGCCGCCTTCTGCCCTTGGCGGCTCCCGGCCTAGGAAGGGAGGGCGCGCGAGGAGTAGGCGGTGCCAAGAGCAGCGCATCATGCCAGGCCTGTGACGCGCTGCTCTTGGCGCCGCCTACTCCTCCTTTTTCGGCGGCTTTAGGAGGGGGCGGGGCCTGGGCTGGGGGCGGGGCCTGGGGGCGGGGCCGAGTGGCCCCGCAGGTCATCAGTGACCTCTTATCCGGCCCTGGACCCGCCAGAAGTTGGACAGCACTGCTTTAACTCAAATTCCCCAAAGGTGCCCCATATTGCTGTTTGCGTCTCTTGAGAATGACACCATGGCCAAATTCAATGCATTACATTGCATTACATTGTGGGGACATGAGAGAAGCCTCTCACAGGATGGTAACTCATCCAGACGTCCCCTGGGCAATGACCTTGCAGACAGCCAGTTCTCTCACACCAGAAGTGACTTGCAGTTTCTCAAGTCGCTCCTGATACACATACAAAAAAAAATCCTCCCAGTTTTCAATTGAAAAGCAGCTCAGAGGCCAGCAATTCACCACTCCTGACAGCTTTCATATGATGTGGAAGATCTTCCTGACACAATCAAGAGCCATCCCATGTCAGTGTCTTTGTAGTCGCTCATTCGTCTCCACTTACAGGAATGCCCTGTGTTCTTAAGGACAGATGGTCTCTTGCGGTCTTCATAGCCAGAAAATTTAATTGGACCCAAAGAGTAATCAGATACGGCATTCTTGGTTACAATATCGATGGGAGACTGATTCTTGCCATTGCATTGGCCAAGAGAGGACCATGTATTTGGGCCTGTGGAAATGGAAGGAAAGGGGTTGCATGTAATAAACCTACCAATATTTTCCACTAGAGCATCTGCAATGAGAAGCCTTCCCCCGTAAATCCACAACAGACAAATGTTGGCTGTGACTCCTACATATACACTCTTTAGGACCGGGCTCTGGCGCAGCTAGTTAGTAACCAGCTGCGTTAAAACACTACTGACCGAGAGGTCATGAGTTCGGGTTGGAGTGAGCTCCTTACCATTAATAGTCTAGTTTGCTGTTGACCTATGAAGCCCAAAAGACAGTTGCCTCTGTCAAGTAGGAAATTTAGGTACTGCTTTATGTGGGGAGGCTAATTTAACTAATTTACGATGCCATAAAAATCTCCATTTAGTATAACAGAGATTGTAGTTTATAATATACATTCAAATGGGCTAAGAAGGTGAAGCCAATTTCTACATAATTTTCTGATTGGATAGCTAGACTTACTGGTATCCTAAAAACAAAGTTTCTTTCACAAGTAGTCAAAACAACAATCTATCTTCACCAAGGAGTCAGATTCTACTACTCACAAATGCATATTTTGTTTGCAAGTTTGTGATTCTCAGGGAGGCTTACAACAATATAAAACACAATGGCAAACATTCAGTGCCAGTGAAGCATCTTCAAAGTACCAACAGGGGAAGCTTCTGCCCTTTCTGTACCCCAAATGTATTATTTGCCTACTTGTGAATACGGCCTTTGGGAAGGATGCTGGAAGCCATGGCTTGAACCAAGCAATGATGTTTACTTACCACAATGTGGTCGGTCATAGCACCAGGGTTCTGTGGGAAAGATTGAGAGACGAAGAACGAGAATGAACATGGAGTAGGAATGCTTTCTGCTGCAATATGTAGACGTCCTCCTGATCTCCCACCCACACAGGTAAGAGAACATTGTGGATTGTTGTTGTTGTCATTTCCAACTTATAATGATCCTAAGAGAACCTACAATGGGTTTTGCTTGGTGAGATTTGTTTAGAGGAGTTCGGCTTTCATCTTCTTCTGGAGCTGAGAGAGTATGAATTGCCTAAAGCCAATCAACAGGTTTCCATGGCCAAATGGGAACTTGAACTTAAGTCAAAGTCCAATATGCAAACCATCATACAATGTGTTGTTGAATGGCCAGAATCACTGGGTTGCTGTGAGTTTTCCGGGCTGTATGGCCATGTTCCAGAAGCATTCTTCTGAACACGACCATACAGCCTAGAAAATTCACAGCAACTCAATATACTATGCATTCCTTTTAGGCCTGGGCAATCCATGGTTCTAAATGGTTCTAAATACTTACAAAACTAAAGTTCTGGTGGTGAAAACTAGTTGGCGCTAGTGTTGCTCAATAGTGTTACTCAAGTTCTGGTGGTGAAAATTTCAGAACTCTAACAAAACTTTCAAAATTTCATTATTATTTCATTATTGCCGATTTTTAAGACAGAACCAATTAGGAACTGCCATTTATAACGAAATTTTGAATGTTTGTTAGAGTTCTGAAATGTTCACCACCAGAACTTTAGCAACACTGTAGAAGCAAAGCACCAGCGCCACCTAGTTTTCACCACCAGAACTTTAGTTTTGTAAGTACTTTAGAACCATTTAGAACCATGGATTGCCCAGGCCTCCTTTCTATTAAATCAGGCATGGGAAACCTGTGGCTGGTGGTCCCTAAAATCACATGAAGACCCCAACGTACCCTGTAGTTTCTCATTGTAATTAAAGGAGGGACATTTTTGTAGTTTTTGGGCTGAAAATGCCCCCTTCACAAAAAAAGAGAGCATGGCACACATTATAAAGGGAGTGTTTAGGCTGCTCTCGAACCTAAATTAATCTGGCAGGAACTGGGAGGGAAATGTTGGCAAAGAGATTATGGGGAAATGTTTTACAGGGCAAAAATAGGCAAAGAAATTAAGGAGTGCTAAAGATGTTATGGAGATATAGGTTAAGTTAAAAAGCAAGATATTTCCAGAAGTTTCCCAGAAGACCTGGGAATTAAACTTAAATATAAAAAATAGTGGAGGTGGAAACTGCTCTTTCCTGGAAAGAATGGATACAAAATTCAATGGGCAAGTTCAATAAGTTAGATTGAACAAGGTGCTCTGAACTGGTTTGAGAGACAACAGCTGTATAACTGGAAAAGGGACTTCTTAAGTAAAAATCCCAGATGTAGAGCATTGAATAAATATGAGGAATGGCTAAGCAAACTTAAAATTCAAGAAATAACAGGGAAAGGGGTAATTGGGAAAATATATAATGGATTAATTGGTGAAGAAACAGGGCTGAAGCTGTTTGAAAAGGTCTGGGAAGGAGACCTAGGGCCTCTGGCAGATTTTGATTGGAAAAGGGTTTTGAAGTGGAGAGTGGTTAAGAATTTATCAACAAGATTAAAAGAAAATGTATTTAAAGTTATATGGAGATGGTATACCACACCGATCAAACAACATCAGATGGATACAGGGCCGTAGCCAGGATTTTGTTTCGGAGGGGCTGAGTTTGGTTCGGGGGGGGGGCTGAGACTGGGTGGAAGAGGGTCTACCCTAGCAAATCTTTTGTATTGTTATCCCAATAACCCCATTAATGTGGGATATAATGAGCATGGTGATCAGATCATGATATGAATAAACATAACAGTTTAAATAATGTACCAGTAAGGCCTTTTCGCGGACCACCCTGAGAAAAGCAACCCTGGCTACATGCCTGGATGGATAGCAAGTAAAGCAACCTCTGCTGGAGATGGGACATGCACAAAGGGACATATTTTCATTTATGGTGGGAATGCCCCCAAGTGAATAATTTTTGGAAGGCTATATTTATCGAAATAAGCAATATTATAGGGCTAAATAGCACTCCGGATGCTAGGTTAGCATTACTAATGGACACCACAAGGTTGAACTTAGAAATGGAAAAGAAAGAATTGATGATTATTTTACTCACTGTGGCAAGAATTATAATAGCAAGGAATTGGAAAATAATAACTAATCTTACAATGGAAGCTTGGTATAGGGAGGTATGGAACGTAGCCTTAAATGATAAACTAACAATGGAAATGAAGGTATTCAGGGGGGAAACTAATAGATCAGATTTTGAGGCATACTGGTTGGTTTTTATTAAATACACTTTAGAGAGTGAAAATAGAATGCAATATAACCCTGTTGGTCAGGAATTTTGGATATGACATTTGATTAACGGTTGATTTATAAAGATATGGCGAAGGAAAGGATACCTGTTCAGGGCTTGGTGGTGGGTTATGTGTATGTAAAATGTTCACTGTTTTGTATTCTGTCTACATTGTAAGTTGTTTTTGTATGTAAATAAAATCTTTTTTTAAAAAAAGAGCATTTAATGTAGTATTTGCCTCTCCCACCCCCAGAACTGATTCCTCTCTCTAAATGCACCCCCAAACAGCAGAAAATCAACAATAATGGAAAATAGTAGACACAGTATCACTTCTGATGGATTTCTACATCTTAGTAGGCAATAGAGGTGAAAATTTATCCTCATCCCCACATTCAGTTGCCTGTCCCTGCATTAAATGGGAACAGCCCTATCTCACTCATTCTTCATCCCACCCCTTCTCCCCCATGATAGTTATTCTATGCTGCAGACTTTCTTAGGGCCCTTCCACACAGCCATATAGCCCAGAAAATCAAGGCAGAAAATCCCACAATATCTGCTTTGAACTGGGTTATCTGTGTCCACACTGCTATATATTCCAGTTCAAAGCAAAAAATGTGGGATT